>VMDO01038787.1:0-13200 GCA_007922755.1 Pedetes capensis
GGAGACACAGGCAAGAGGATTCCATATTCGAGGCGAGAGGCAGCTGTGCAACTTAGCAAGACCCTCTCAAGACAAAAAGTAAAAAAGGGTGGGGGGTTGCAGCTCAGTGGTTGAGCGCTTGCAAGAAGCATGCGTGAGGTCCAGGGTTCAAGTTTCCAGTATCCACATCAAACATGAACTCTTTAGATGCCCAACATATGTTTGCTGATTGAAATATTTGCCTCCCATGACTACCTCACTAAAAAAATGCAAAGTTCACTGGATCTGGTTGAATGGTGGGGAATTTATTATCAAGCATCAAATGAAACATCTGACCTTTTTCATAGATCTGTTGCTTGTCTTCCTGGGAGAGGGAATCAACCTTTTGCTTTAGTTTTTCTGTTTCCAGTTGTGTTCGTTTCTCATAATACTTGACGTCTGGTGTCATTGACAAAGTCAGCTTATGCTGATTATTCTGCAACAACCACAGTGACAATGGAAAAAGTTAAAACAAGATTTTGTTACATTAAATCCTAACATATTGAACCAGCCTCAAGTGGCATGATCTTCGATCTGTAGGTCCTTTTACCCACTTTTTAAATAACAGAACTTACCTCAAGGGTTGTTTTGCAGATTCAAGTATTTATGCTGTATAAAATCCTTACACTCACTATATATATATATATATAGTGTTATATAGTAAGTATGGAACTCATATATGGTATTATTGCTACTGTTGCAATTATTATTATAATCACTGTATTTTCCACAAATTCATTAATATTCAACCGTTACTTAATATCTTAGTTGAAAGAACTGCACTTCCTAATATTATGAGTCTTTGATTTTAGTTTAGAGGTAAAGAATGCTGTCTTAATATTTGTCTAGTATTCATTATACTATTAACTTTGAAAAGGCAGGAACTAAATTTTTCATTCATAATTTTGTAGATAATTTAGATAAAACAGATATCAATCTAATGTAAAGATATATTTTAGGTGATTTACCATGTTTCGCTTATGCATTTCAAGAGTTAAACACATTCTCAAAATCCTCACTTATAATACCACAGAAAGCCAAAATCAGAATATAAGGAAATCTTGTGATAAAAAAAATCAGATGCCAAAAGACTAAATCAGGTTCCATGTCCAAAATGATGGCAAATATTAAAACAGTTACCCTTTAAAACAGGTAACAATATGACTCATCAGTAATACTTTTGGAAATGTTCTACCATAGTAATGAATATATGGCAGAAAACATACGACTAAGCAGATATGCCTAACAATCTAGGAAAACAAATGACCCAGCATCAAAAGAGTTCAATCACATAAAAAATGTACACACACATTCACAGAAAAAGCCAGCTATCAACTTGCATTACAATCTGGAAAACAAAACTTAAGTTCATGTAACCATTTACATTTCAGTTAGAAATAAAAACTTATGCCAGCCATTCATTAATAGAAATTGATTTTCATATAGATTATGATCTTTTTGTCACTTTGCCTATTTAGGAATCCAACTTCAAAGGTATAGACAAATCCTCCAATTTTCTTACCTTAAAATATTGCTTTACTTTTTCTTGCAAAAACGTTGGATTTTCCTGAAGACACTGCCTGAATCTAGCTAACTGATTTCCCATCTGCAGGAGCTCCACAGGATCCCCATCATGATTCCAGCAAGAAGCTACGTACTAGAAGGGAGAGTGTGAAAACCACAATGCATATCACACAGACACTGTTTTATCGCACAGGTTCAACACTGCCATGGTAAACATCAAAGGCACGACATTCGATTCAGATCCTACTTTCTATATTTAAAAGCACCAGTGATGATTGCTTATGACAAAATTTAAGTTGTCATTTGGTTGGCGGGAAAAAAAACTCATTTTAATCCTATTTTTTTCTTACAAAATAAAAAGCACTGGTTTATATTACTTCTAGGAAAGATCATCACCAACAGATTACCATTTGCCATTCATCCCTCTCCATGTAAAGTGTTCTGTATAAATCTTTTTCACATAAAGAGATATCAAAAAACCAACTAAGTAAGCTAGTAAACACACAAAAAATTATAAAAGTATAAATTTGCATCTAATCCAATATACAATACTAATGTATATTTTTACTGCTATCAAGAATCACTAATTAAAGGAAAAACAAAACAAAACGAAAACCAAGGTGGCTGAGAAATCACATACTGCTGCCAGTGCACGTCCAAAGCTTTTATATTGACGTTTCATTTCCAGTTCCATTTTATGAAGTAGCGCTTCAATCTGCTCATCTTCAAATCCTTTCCTAAATAACACAATTAATATCTGAGGTGCTGAAAAGTTTCAGAAATCTAAGATAGTAGAGATAATTTTCAAACAACGGACTTGAACTAATGTATACTTATGACACACACAGAAAGCTAACAGTGGAGAATGCTCTGTCCTCTGCCCACAGAACACTCAGGAACGAAGGCTGAAGGCAAATAATTACAAACAGCCACACTCACTCAATTACTTCGTCAATGGTTCTGTCTATAAGGTCTCTGACAGTCTGGATGTCTTTCTCTGCAATCCCCTGCAGGCCAACGCTGAAGTAGGCCTCCCTTGTGGTGTCACGATAGCTAGAATAGAAGAACACATGATGCATTAGACTCCACACGTCTTCACCATTCATACATAATATGCTTTATGTCAAGATTAGGACCAAGAACTTTAAACTCCAGGTCTGACTGAAGACGGCTCATTAAAGCAATATTCTTGGTTAACCATGTCTCAGATATAATTGGTCCAGTGTACACGCATGGCCTTTTAAATATTTCTAAAAAAATCAATATAAACAAGAAACAATCAAATGGGAACCTGAAATCTTGCAAAATCTGGTTTTATTTTATTATTACTTAATTCCTTATTTATTTATTTTCCTAAGGTCTGCTTCAGGAGACACAAATAGCTTGCCCTGGAACCATCATTTAATGCAGAGATCCCTGTTATGGGCTGGAAGCTGTCCTGTACTAGATACCAACATCACCCCTGCCAGTTTAAACAATCAAAAATGTTGCAAACATTGTCAAATGTCCCAGGGGGCAAGGCAATTCTTCTCCAAACTGAGAACCACTGACCTAGACTGTAACAGAACTTACCCATCATTAGGAGAAAAGTCTGTGCCAAGTCCAGACTCAATTAAGGCTTTGTAAAAGGGGGAAGTGGGCCCAGAAATCAGGAGAGAAGACAGCAGGTTTAATGTGAAGGCTTCAAATATGTCCGTGATGCTTCACCGAGAAAAGAGACAAGGGCAGAACAAAGGGGAAATTATTGCTGGTTATAAATCACTACTATGACTACGAAGACAGGCCAGAGATGCAGAAAGTTGAGGCAGGAGGGTTGTGAGTTTGAGGCCAGAGGCAGCCTGTGTAACTAAGTGAGACCTTGTGCCCAAAGAAAAATATTAAACATGGGCTGGGATGCAGCCCAGTGGTAAAACACTTGTAAAGCATGTGCAAGGACCTGGGTTCAATACTCCCAAGAACTGCAGTAAAGAAAAAAAAAAAGAAGAAGAAAATAAAATCACCACTAAACTGGGGGCAGGGGCACATACTTCTAATCCTAGAGACTCAGGAGGCAAGGGCCAAAGGATCTCGAGTTTGACGCCTGAGGTAATCTGCAAAACCATCCAGCCCATGTCCAAAAATAAAAACGGAAAAAGGGCTGGAGGTACAGCTCATTGGTAGATCACCTGCAAAGTATGCAAGGCCCTGGGTTTAACTCCCTGTAGCACAAAAACAAAAAAAGGGGTGGGGTGCTAAATTAATACTCTGATCTCCAAGTAAGGCCTGGGATTTAGCTCAGTTGGTAGAGTGCCACTCTGTAGTCTCTGAGGTCCAGGGTTTGATTCCCTGCACTGCAAAAATGAAAGAAGAATGGGGCAATCCACTCCCAAGGCAATCCCAAAACTATCACCATTGAAAACCCTATGGGTGTCCCTATGAGTTGGACACAACTCAATGGTTCCTAACAATCTCTAGATAAAGCTCCACTAGAAATTCTTAAAATTCACAGTTTATTTTAATAGTGATATGGGCAAAAGAACTTGGGTGGGGAGGGCAGAGCCCAACTCCCTCCTTTCCCAAAAGCTGTTCAGGGCACCAGTACTAATGGCTTTCCTCTCTGCAAGACCTCTAGAATTGCAAAATCGTGGGTGTGGTTTATTTTTCTGAGGCAAATGCTCCTAGTCATCTTCTCCCCCTGAACGGAGTCTGTGACCCCACAAATGTTAACAACTGCTGTTCTAAAGAAAGTCTTTGGAGGCGTGTCACTCTAAAATACAGTAAGTAAATTGTTTTTCTTCAAGATGGCTACCAAAGATGATGTTCCCTCAAGTGCATTTCTTATGTTGTTAAAAATTTTGCTGACGTTTTGTTCTCTATTTATAAATCCTGCTTGACTCCTGAATCCTTCTTGCTGTTGTTGTTGTTGTTAGGTGCCGTGGAGTCCTGTCCGAAAGTCATAGGGTTTTCAATGGCAGATTGTTTCAGGTTTGCCTTGGAAGTGGTTGCTACGTCCTTCTCCCATTTTTGCGGTGCTGGAAATCGACCTCGGGACCTCAGAGACTGTAGAGCGGTGCTCTACCAACTGAGCTAAATCCCAGCCCTCCTGAATCCTAGCTGTATGCTAATTAATATGAAATTTTCCTCTAACCCTCTAACCTGGACACTTTCCTACTGTTCTCTGGCCAGCATGAACTTTAACAATGCATACTTACTCTGTTAACAGAAAGCTAACGCTGACAGTTGTTTGTTTAGAGGCATCCGTCGCATGTGAGTCCAGGCCACATGTTATCTGGAATTCCCTCTGCAAAATGATGGGTTGTTTTAAGTAGGCAAAGTGTCTGAGCGGTTTCAAATGGCCATAGGTTACCTGAATACATAACATAGTCTAAAAGGGCTGAGGGTGCAGCTCAGTGATAGAGCTGTTGGCCTAGCATGCACGAGGCCCTGTGTTGATCCCCAGCACCATGAGAAAATAAGATGGGCTAAGACGTGCTTTTCACAAAGTTAACATTCCTTTTCAGAAAATAATCCTTCTTTAGTCTTCAAGATTTCTTACACTGTATAGCCCGCAACATTTCACAATATTCTAGAAGTACACAGATCGAACCCTCATTTCAATATACTTAACAGGCAGGAGGAAAACGGATCAAAACTGGACAAGGAACTTACAGGCTGATCCCAGGCCTGCTGGGCTGGCACTGCGGTATTTGGTTCAATTTTCTGAAATTTACTCAGTGCTTCCTCGTGAATTTGTTTCAGGTGCTGTTCTAACGGAAAATTGCCGTAAGTGAAGAACCTAAAATTTTGAGAAGCCGTATTAGTCTATTTTGGGTTCAATGATGAGAAATCAACACTGATGAATTTTTGCATGAAATGGAGGAAAGGTAGCCTACAGTGTCTGTTATCAAGGCAGTCTTCATACTAAAGTGAACGTCATATAGCAATATGTTTTGATTTCCCTTAGTTTAACTAGGAACACCAAATAGAAGCTTTAGCCTTTTTAATAGGATAGGTAGTTGGAACAAAACACAAATCACGCAGAAGGACTTAATTAAATGAAAGTGTAGCAAAAATTACTCTTTGGTTTTACCTTAAATTTCCTACAAAAGCATTACAAAACCGTAATGAGTTATTTTTAAAATATTTTCTAACATTAGCTATAGCAATATCAATCCATTTACAACCGACAGACAAAAGTTAGGAATTTGATAACATTTACCTTTAGGCTACAAATCTCAGGTTATAAATGCTTCTTACAATAACACATTTATTGCCAGAGTTGGTGGCACATGCCTATAATCCCAGCACTTGGGAGGCTGGGGCAAAAAGACCATTAGTTCCAGATCAGCCTGAGCTATGAGCTATCTAAGGAGACCTAGTCTCAAAAACAGAGGAAATGGAGGGAAGGGAGGGAGGGAGGGTGAGAGAGAGAGAGAGAGAGAGAGAGAGAGAGAGAGAGAGAGAGAGAGAGAGAGAGAGAGAGCACATTTATTCAATCAGAGGAAAAAAGGTTAAAATGCCAAAATTTATCTTTTTGTTCATTGTAGTCTGCGTTATGACTAAGATTTGGGTAAGGAATACCTAAAAGATCCTTTGAAAATTTTATATTCCAGGATTTAGCAACAAATTTTACACTCTAAGTGTTTGCATAATCCAGTAACAGTTAGCATGCCTAGCATCCAGACTCTCTGCTTTGTCACAGAGCTTAGCTGGGAAATGACCAACTAAGGAGGAGAGCAGGAAAAACCTGAGTACCCAGGAGGGGGTTTGTGGATAGGAAACCAAAGAAGTCATTGAAGACTAAGAAACCAAGCAGAACTTCCATGGGCCACAGTTGAGACAATTTGAGCAAAAAAATAAATTAATAACTAGATTCTATAAGATCACACAACCTCAAATATATATATATGTTGATATTGTTAGTTGCTTTCCAGTCAGTATCCGAGTCACATTGACCCTGTGTACAACAGGTGAAACACTTTTGTCAGTGCTTCTCTGCTGTTCATAGGCTTCTCAATGGCTGATTGATTTCTGGGAGTGGGTTGCCAGGTCCATCTCCCCAGGCTACAGCACCTGGTGTTCCCAGGTGCTCTCCCATCCAAGTACTAACCAGGCCCAACCCTGCTTAGCATCCGAGATCTGACGGGATCAGATGCCACAGGGCTACAGCTGCAGGCTGGGCTATGGCTACAGACCCAAATATATATACATACACACACACACACACAGACACACACACACACACACACACATATACATACACATACATACACACATGCATATATATATATATATATATACTGGTATATAAAAATATTTCCATGAGATCATGATGGTACAAAAACCAAAGCAAAACAAAGAGGGCACAAAAGCCAAAAAGAGAGTAAAGAAAAAGCCTTCATCATCATCACTGAAGGTAGCGCTTGCCACCATCTGTTCCACTAGAGTTGAAAAGCAGCAGCCCCCTGCCCTTGCCATCAGACATTATTGCAAGGATAACCCAAGGCCCAATCTGATAAGTTTAGCTAAAAGTTTTTGTTGTTGTTTTTTTTTTTTGTTTTTGTTTTTTGCGTGTGGATTTTACTACTTTGGGGTTTTGTGTTTCTTTTAGAAGTCCAGCTAATAGATGTGGAAGAAGAATGAGGAAACTTCACAAACTCTAAGTAAAAATGTGGGTGACAATCATCTATAGGCTGATGAGGAATTCAATCAACATTCACAGCAGACCAGCATCTCCGTGACCAGACACCTGTGGTTATCAGGAGAAAGCAGACCTTCACCACGCAGAGGCTGACAGTCCCCCTGGCTCCCCACTGACGTGAGCATCTCCACTGCTGCCCGAGCAGCCACCACGGTGCCTGAGGGAGGCCTCAGGGGTCACTGAGTACTGTTTAGAAGGACTCCGGTTACAAGGCTGAACCTGACTCCACCTAGTTTTTGAATGCACGCTGCAGTGCTGGAAAATCCAGGGACAGGTCAACCACACCACAGAGGAGGAGCCAGACAGCCCAGCGAGTGAGGACACCCGGAGGAAGCCTGCCCTCCAGCGGAGGGCACCCAGGACACGCTGAAGGACAAATGCCACGTGTGGGCCTCACCTCCACCAAACCAACATCTGAGGGACAGTGAGAAGATTTGAATGTAGAATAAGAAACAGGTGGTTTTAAGAGAGTACGTTTATTTTGTTAAATGTGAAAATACTATCTTATTTAAGAAAATATTCCTATAGTTTAGGGACACAAGACTATTTAGAGAGAAGCAATTATGCCTGTCATTTATTTCAGAAATGCCAGCCAAGTGTATCTATCTATGTGGTGTTTGGGGGTTCAGGGTTCTATTCTACTTTTCTATGGACTTGAATGTTTTCATAAGTCAACATTTTAATTTTTTGCTACACAAAATTATCTCACAAGGGTGATTTTACATTAGGATTTATTATAAATATAATTCTAAGTGTTATTAGTTATATAAGAAATATGCAACATGGTAGCAAGTATGTAAGGTTCCATTACAGCCATCCACCATTGACTTCTATGTGCCAAAGGCAGAGCTTAAAACTCTGTAAGAATGGTGAAAATCAGTGCTCTAAAGTGGATGCTGTCCTAGGCATTCTCATTCCACATGTGATGAAGCTGTGACACAGAGGCTAGGGCAAGGGACTGGGACTGTCCACTTGGGAACCTCCACAGGCTGCTGGCAACCACCGTGCTGTGCCATATGAGCATTAGCGCTGCACAGGTTTAAAATGAGTGTCACATGGGCGAGGTTAGGCAAAGAACCTTACCAGGATCTACACAGTCCTTAAGCTAAAGGGGAAAAGCCATGTCATTGAGCGTAGGAATGCACGCAAGTCAATCCTGGATCCACCATTAGACCTTTAGAAGGAAACCTTACCTAGCATTGCTTGGGTGATAGTGCGTGGCATGAAACTGTTTAAGCTGCTCCCACGTGAGATCTGGGATGCACAACGGGTCGCCTCCGGAGATCACCGAGTAAGTGTGGTCAGGAAGGAGCTTGTTCTGGAGGTGCTGTGCAAATATCTTCTCATTGTCAGCCTGGAATTTGGAAGGAAGGAAGGAAGGAAGGAAAGAAGGAGAGAGAAAAGAAAGAAATGTAAATACAGTCATGTGCCACACAACAACATTACTGTCCACGATGGATCACACACACAACAGTGCCATGTCAGGATATGGCCTACGTGTGTAGTACACCGTGCCATCTGGGTTCGTGCAAGTACCCTCCGTGATGTTCACTCCATAACAAAACTGCTCACCAGTGCATTTCTCAGAGACATTACTAAGCACGTGTGGCATACAACACACTATCTGATCCAGGAAATTAACCCCCTTCTGGACCACCTGCAATCCCTTGCAACCAAAACCATCCTAATGGTAATCAAGGCCAGTCAAGCAGTGGCTATTTAAGTCAGCATTCGGTTTACTCCTAATCTGTACAGGGGACCCAAGCTTGGCTCTCTCAAGAGAGGAGCAATGTGCTTCTCAGTGTGTCCTGGTGGGAAAACAGCAGAAATCAAGACCGGGATAGTGGGAGAAGGATGGATGCAATCGCATTTCTTTGACCCACCAGCCATATGCACAGGAGTAAGGGGGTTTGAAGATGCCTTGGAAATAATGATACCAAAGGGGTATGAACGGTTGAGAAAATGTCTGCCCACACAGGAAGGCCACAGAGTGAGGTCAGAGTTAAGGTTAGGGCCAGGGTTTTGTATCAGGGACAACACAGGCCACCCGAAGTGCTTCAGAGAGAACAGGGCAGCCCAGGCCAGCCTTCAAAGAGTGCACAGGATGAAACCTGGCCCTTCTCTCCCGGATGACCTCGACTCACAGCCCTGACTCTGACTCATTGGAGAAGTTATTACATCAGGTGAGAATACTAAAGGAAATAACTAAATGTTAACAATCTTTGACGCAGCTGGGTTACAAAACGCTGCACGGGAAAGATGATCTTAACACAACAGACACAACGGATCAACACTTACAAACACTCCCTTCATCTCGTTAAAGACAACGCCTTTAAAGATCAGGGGGGTCTGGGGGTCGTTCGGATTCTTGTGCTCCAGTCGCCATCCCTCCTGCCTACACAATGACAAAGTGGATAAATAAAAGATGGCAGTGACTCTCATACAAAAATCTGAGTCCACGAATGAATCATTACGCACCAGAAATCCAGTTCCTGCAAGCGTGGAAAAAAGATTCCGTCCAAGTACACGGAGAGGAGGTTCTGAAAATCCGTGGGATTTTGTGTGGAAAATGGATACAGGGTATAATCACTAGCTGGGTGAAAATGAAAAGGAGGATTTTAAAATACAAGAGATGCCTACAAAGATCATTTACTTTGGAGCCTTACCTCCCCATTATAGTAAGTTTTAACTATCAGCGGAACAGAAGGTAGCAGTTCCGTACTCTGGATCCAGGCTGCATTACCTACCTCAGCTCATCACTCAGAGCAGCAACCTGCCCAGACCCAACTCCAGGTCTTCCCTTAACAGACCCTTGTACTAACTCCTCAGTGGATTTCATTCAGTTCAAGTTCCTCTATCGAGATTTTCGTACACCTGGGAAGATGACCTCACTCTCTACCCACACTGATTTAATCTACTCTTATTCTCACTCCTTCATTGAATGCTCTCTTCACACCATCAGCCCATTCACCATCCTCAGACTTCATATAAGTAAAGTCAACACTGACATTCATTATAGCACTAAGCAGACACCTAATGTAGCAATATTCCCAAAACTGTTGTGAATTTTCAGAAAAACCTCCCATATCTTTTTTCAAAAATTCCAGGTTTTATAATCTGATCTTGCTGTGGCTTCCCTAAAGAATTAAGTTGTTTTTTGCTGGCCACAGTGGCTCCTCTTGTAATTCCAGTGACTTGGGAGGCAGCCTGCATTACCTAGCAAGACCTTGTCTCAAGATTAAAAATAAAAAGTGAGCTGGGGGTGCAGCCCAGTAGTAGAGCACTTACAAAGTATTTGCAAAGGCCCTGAGTCCAACCCCTAAGTACCACAAAATAAATAAATTAAATTTTAACATCATTCAAGTAGACCAGAGATTTGTAAAGATTAATTCTTCTACATTTCTTCCTATTCAAGTGTTTGTGTCTGGCAAACCCAACATGATTTTGGCTCAGGCCATCAGTCTTACCTGTAAAAGCATTGATGAAAGTGGATAACGACCTGTTCTTCATTTTGTAGATGGCATCTGTACATGGGTATTTCAGAGAACCACGAAAGACCATATGCTCGAGAACATGTGCCACACCAGTATTATCCATGGGAGTAGTGCGAAACTGTACGCTAAACCAAAGAAAAGAAGGATAAACCAAATGGCAAGGTTAAGCTTAATACTGTCCAACAGAATTCCTCAACACATGACTGCCTCAGATTATTAAAAGTAATCACTTTAATATCACAGTCTTTTAATAAAACATTTTCAGATTATAATGTCTGAAATTCCCCATTCAGGCTACAAAATTTTAACACATTCAGAGGAGAATATGAATTTATACAATCTTTTCAGGATGCTCCAGCAATAAAAGTAAGCTATTAATGAGATTAATATTTCATTTTATGAAATTATTTTAGACTACATAATGTATGTGGATGTTTTAAACAGAAGCATCGAAGAGTATCTTCTTAAAATGCACTACACACCTGAAAAAATTGTGGGTGTCTTCCCTCACTAAGTGTAAGTATCTGGCTCCTGTGCTGTCATGGCTGAGTTTCACAACAGTTAGGAACAGTTCAGGAACCGATGTTACCTGTGGTAAGAAGAAAATCACGAGTAGCTAAACTTAAGTAGAATGGTTACCTTCAACACAGAGAGAAGTAGTTTTTCTAATCTTGCAAATGAGGAAATCAATAACAAAATTTTTGGCTGATGACCAATAAAAATTTCTTTTTTAAATTAAAAAAAATTTTTTTTGGGGGGGGGTACTGTATGTTGAACCCAGGGCCTCATGCTTGCATGCTTTGCTGGACCACTGAGGTGCACCCTCAGCCCATTTGTGTGTGTGTGTGGGTGGGTTTTTTTTTTTTTTTTTTTTTTTTTTTTTTTTTTTTTTTTTTTTTTTTTTTTTTTTTTTTTTTTTTTTTTACTTTTTGAGACAGGGTCTCACTAAGTTATGCAGACTGCCTCTGGTCTCGAACTTGCAATCCTCCTGTCTCTGCCTGCTGAGACGCTGGGATTAGAGGTGTGTGCCACTGCACCCAGCTCAATAAAAAATATTAAGAAACAAAAATAAAAGAAGTCTGATGAGAAGGTACTCTTTTTATGTCATTGCCTACTATTTGCTAGGTACTTCCTAGATATGTCACATGTAACACTCTGAGAGATGTATTTTCATCCCCATTTACAGAGTGATAAGAATAGAGCTAGGATTTATCTGGTATCTGTGCCCTTTTTAATATAATTAAATATTTATAATTTAATGTAATTTATTACTTAATAATAATTGCCAATTATTAATTAGTTAATGATATATTAATTTAAATATAATTAATTATAACGGCTCAAGCTCAAGGTCGGCCGTGTCTCTGGTTTTTACATATACCACCTCATTTAATGCTCAGAATGACCCTGCAGGGAAGGCCCATGCAGGAATGAGTCTTAGAGGGTCAGAGTGGAAGGCTGCTCCTAGGAATAAACTTTGATTCATCTAGTGGAATATGGACCCTCAGGGGTAAGCTGGGGATCTCATTAGCTGCTTGTCTCTAGTGGGAGGATCCGATGAATGCAGCCAGGGCTTTCATAATACTAGGAAGGGCCAGGAAGGTATAAATGCCCCATAGAAATGAATGAATCCTTGCTTCCCATGGAGCTGGCAACAGAAGAGAGGGGACTCAGGGAGTCATCTCTTGCTTCACTAAGCCTCCACCATCCTTCATACTGAAGAAAGTGTCCTGCCTTCCAACGAGGCAGCTGGCCCTCTTTCATTGATCATACACCATGTTGTTGTTGTTGTTAGGCGCTGTCCAGTCAACAGTCCAACTCCTAGAGACCCTACATTGAGAAGAAGGAAACACTTCTGACACTGTGCCATTGCGGCACTCTCTCATTGCTTCTCTGCTATTCAGAGTTTTCAATGGCAGATTGTTTTCAGAGAGGGTTTCCAGGGCCTTCTCCCATTTTTGCAGTGCTGGGGACTAATCCCGAGGCCTCAGAGAGCTCAGAGCGACACTCTACAACTGAGTTGAACCCCAACCCCGATCATATACCATACTGCTGCGATAATCACAACAGGGGCCATGAAAGTGACCTGTCTCTTCTTCCACACGAAGTTACTGGCAGAGCTGTGAGCCTGACTTAGGGGCCCTGGCATACAAATTGAGCACACAGTGGTCTGCTGATACCCATATAACCTATGACTGGCAAATTACTACTTATGTTTCCAACTTCACTGAACTTTACATAGATGATCAGTGTATTTTAAAACCAGCAGACACAGTGAGATACCAAATCAAAGTTTTCAGGGTAACTATTTTCAAAACAAGAATCATGGTTGGTCAAAACATAACTTTTTTAATGGGAAAAATAAACTAAAAGAATCCATCATTCCGAAGAAGGTCGTTCTTAACAGTAACTTGTACTACAAATCCATCTTCTTTGCATGGCCTTTAACAGACGTGACAAATCTCTGACCCCCTATTCATGACT
>VMDO01038788.1:0-13199 GCA_007922755.1 Pedetes capensis
TGTCCCGCAAGACTCTGCCAGAAAGGAGCACTCTGTCCACGTGGTGCTCAGCCTCCTCCGCAGACCTCACCTTTCTCCACAGTGCGGTGGGATGACTTAGTATCCCCTCTGGTGTGTCTGGGGTCCAGGCATATGTGTGCCCGTATGTCTGTGGAGATTGCGTCTGCATGACTGTCCCGCCACAACAGGAGAGAGGGAGGCGCGTTTCAGCTCTGGATGTGTACTGCTGGCACTGGTTTCCCACCGCCACAACAGGAGGGAGGGTGCAATTCTGTGCTGACTCACCAGAAAACTTGCAGTTTGTGTCCCGCAGGCAGGGTGACAGTGTGATGTCAAGGTTGCATGCTGTGTTGGGTCCGGCTCCCCTGGGTGTGTGGGCAAAGTCCCCTCCGAGTCTCCAGGATTCTATCCTGCCATCTTGTCCTGTGCTGTAGTCGCACTCGGAACTTCACCGCTGGCAGTGAACTGCTCCGCCAGTTTCCGCCGAAAAGGAGCTCCCTGGCCGCGCGCGGCTTAGCCGCCTCCACAAGCCCCCGACCTCTCCGCAGCACAGTGGGGTGATTTGGGCTCACCTCTGATGTGTCTGGGATCCGGGCATATGTGTGCCCAAGTGCCCAATTTTCTGTGGAGTTCGCGACTGTAGGCCTGACCCGCCGCAACAGAAGGGAGGGGAGCCGCGTCTTAGCTCTAGACGCGGATCGCTGGCACCAGCTTCCCCGTTAGCTCCGCGGGCGCGAGACAAGTCTACTGGTGATAAATTCTTTCAGTTTTTGTCTGAGTGGAAACATTTTTATTTAGCTTATTATTTTTGAAGTATATTCTGATTTTGAAATACATTTTGAAGTACGTTTCTGCTGGCTGTGAAATTCTACACTGGCAATATTTTCTCAGCCCTTTATAGTTATCATCGCAATTTTTTGGCAGTCTATTGTTTCTGTGGAGGTCAGCTGTCACTTATATTTTTGCTCTGTTTCAGATGTATGTTCTCCCACACTGGGTGCTTTTCAGATTTTTGGCTTTGATTTTCCTTATATTTACTATGATCTGGTGGGTTGTGGAGTTTTTTCCTTTCCTTTTCTTAATCCTGTTCTACCCATATTTAAGTCAATGGATAGATTCTTTGATTTGCTTTGAAAAAAAATTCTTGGCCATTATGTCTTCAACCTTTGCCATTGTTTCATTCTCTCTTTCTTGATTTTCTGTTGCTTTCCACTAAAAGATAGTGAAAGAATGTATAATGAAAAAGTTAATAGAAGAAAACATTGAATGAAAATGTTCATTAATCTAAAATGAGATATGAGTAATATGCTGATTTTTCTAAAGAGATAAGAAGGTTCTGATATGTTATAATTGACTACATATACTCCATTCTGATTTCAAGCTACCAACAGTTTAACAAGAAGCTTACCAAATCCATTACAATTCCCACCTGGTTCTCACCAGCTGGTATGGGCCAATCAATACACCACTAGGTCAGCTTTTATAGTTGGCCCCACATATTAATTAGGTAGTTTTCTGTGTTTTTCATTTAGTTTTCCCTGTGCTAGTAGATTTTTTTCTATTGACACACCTTTCCCATTCACTAAAATTCTCTCTTCGGCTATGTCAAATTTGCTTTTATTCCACTAAACTCTTAATCTTAATTATTTCATTTTGCTTTTCTAGATTTTCTATTTAACTTTTTTTGAAAATAAAAATTGAAGTTCTCTAACGACTTTTCCTATCTTATAATCTATTTCATTTGAACATATTAATTACAACTATGTTAAAATCTATGTAGTTTAGCTCCAATATTTTCAACATTTTTGGGTCTATGTTAATTACCTGTTTTTTCCATTGCTCTTATTTCTTGATTTCTCTCATAATTTTGCTTAAATAACAAACATTTAACATCAAACTTTGGATGTGTTCTGAAAGGTGTTATTTTCTGGGTTATTTTCTGTTATGATGGGTCACCCTTTCTTCAGGCAGCAACTAGAGCAGAATAAAGTCTTTCAGCTCTATCAGGGAATAGCTGCCATGAAACAGGGTTGCTGTCTTTGTTGGGATCCACACTGTTTTGCCACCACTCCTTTGGTATGCTTACAGGGGTCCCAACCAAGAGACCAGGTGTTTCCTGACCTCCTCCTCTTTGGTGGGTACTGAATTGTCACTTTGTTTCCTCAGTGTTCTAACAGTGCTGGAAACTCTGTTATCCACTGCTTTTTGTCTTGCTTCTTACTTTCTTAGCTGGTATAGTTTAAGATTGCAGCAAAGAGGTTGGGAGGAAAACCACCATGTGCTGGGTTTATTATATAAGGTTTCCTTCTCTCAGGGATTTTTGCCACTTGATTCTTAGTTGTGCCCTCAACATGTGTTTACTTTGCATTGAGTCTGGTTTTCTTGCCAGAAGTGTTGGCCTACTTTAAGCTACTCCATGATAGCCAAACACAGACATCCTCTCCAATTTTTGTTTCAGGAGAGGTAGAGTAACATACAACAGCCACCCTACAATTAGGAAGATATGTGACCCATTTCTGAATCTGCCACTTTCTAATTTTAAGAACTTGAACCAGTTTACCTTTGTTGTTGGTGGTGGTAGGTCCCATTAAATAGTGACCAAATTTACAAAGTCATATATTGTTGGAGCTGACATGTTAATGGAGGAAAAAATAAGTAATAAGAAGGAATAAATAAATTGTAAAATATGGTTATGGCTATGTAGGAATTAATTTATGCAATCAATACACATCTATTATTTAATGATATGGCAATGGATAACATGCTTAATAAAATCAGGATAAAGTACAAATGATATTCTAAACAAGGACAGGTGAAAAACTGTGTCAGTGTGGCATCTCAGAAGCTGGGAAAGGTAGTCTTCCAGAAGATAGACTTGGCCAGCTCTACCATGTATGGCTTTGACATAAAATTAGGAAAAGGGCAAAAATCAACCAGTGGATTTGATGAAATGAAAATTGCTAGAAACCTAGACATAAATAGTTTCAGTAGACTTTTGTGGATAATGGGGATGAGCTAAAGAGTGAAGGAAGAAGAAAAAGAGAAAGAAAGAAAAAGTAAGAGAAAAAAGAAAAGAAAAAGGCTGTTGAGAAAACTTTTTGAAGAAGTTGAGCCTTGAGGAGAGACCAGAAAGTGGGGCAAAATATCAGCAGAGTGCTTCTGAAGACCTGTCCCTTACAACTCCTAAGCTGCCAGAGCTCCGTCACCACAGCTGTGATTCTGTCTCACCCTCGTCTTTTCCAGGAGCCCTTCTTGATGCTCATTCATGCAGAATTCCACCTTTCTTGTGCCTGGGGGACAACTGGCATTTTCTGATTCAGCCTTCTCAGTTTTTAAACTGAAGTCATGCTCTAGTTGTTTTTTAAAAATAATACTTCAACAGGGTGTAGTGGTGCATGCTTGTAATCCCAGAGACTCTTGAGGCAAAGGCAGGTGGATTGCAAGTTCAAGGCCAGAGGCAGCCTGCATAATTTGGTGAGATTCTGTCTCAAGATAAATAATAGAAAACTGGGCTGGGGATGCAGCACACTTGTAAAACACTTGCAGGGTATGTTCAGGGCACTGGGTTCAACCCTCAAGTACTGAAGAAAAAGATACTGTTTCAGATTGTAGTTACTCTAGTTAAATTAGGGGAGTTTTAAAATTGTCTATTTATTTAGATGCTTTAAAATAGTATAGTAGTCTGTCCTAAAACAATATGCTCTAACTGTAGAGTTCCCTGGAAGATTCAAAGGAGACAGATTACAGGTAAAGCAATATCTACAGAATTCTGAGCCACAGAATCCTGAGTTCAAGTCCAATCTCTGTGTGTCATCTAGGGCAATTTATTGATTTACTAATGTATTTTATCATTTAAATATAGACACAGATTTATATAAATTTTTCCATATAGATACATGTAGCTTATGTGTGGATTACACATTTATATATAATTTATAATTTAAAAATATATCTTATTTAATTTTGAGTTACATATTCATTTCTCTCTCTCTCTCTCTCTCTCTCTCTCTCTCTCTCTCTCTCTGTGTGTGTGTGTGTGTATGTGTATATATTTGTATGTTGTTGTTAGGTGCTGTCAAATCGGGTCCAACTCATAGCGATCCTCATAGGGTTTGCAATGGCTGGTTGTTTGGGGGATTGCTTTTTCAGGAGTGGCGTGCCACATCCTGCTCCCATATCTGTCTACATCCTTAAAGACCTTTGCAAATGCCTTGATCAGGCTGGGGGATGTAGCTCAGTGGTAGAGCACTTGCCTAGCATATACTAAAGCCTTGGGTTTGATTCCCAGCATCACAAGAAAAGCAAGATAAAAATGCCTTGATGAAATAAATATTCAAATATTGGCCATGCAATACATAGTAGTTCCCTTTTTATTTTTTTCCTTAGCTCCTCATATCTTTAATTACCAGCAATATAGATTCTTTTTAAAGCTATATTCTATGTCTCCCTTTTCCAGGTTTCTTTTGCCGTTGAAATTATCTGTCATAGACAGCTCATATTTCCTATCTCTTGGGCATCACTGTATTCAAAGAAATCAATTTGAACCACTTATTTTTTAACACACTCTAGGTTACCTTTGAAACTCATTATCTACTCTCATTCACAGGCTATTTGCTGACTGTACAGTTCTAAAAACTATTTCTTTCTCTGTTGCAACTGCTAAAATTTTGTCAAATCCATCTTATAGATTCACCTTTCCATTCTCACACAGCCTGGTAATTTTTGCTTCTCTCTTATTCTATCCAACCTCTGTAAAATCACTGCATTTTCACAATATTGTCTCGTTCCTTACTGCTTAGTCTATTTTATTTTATTTTATTTATTTTTTAATGACTCTGCTCTCTCTACGCCTAGTCTATAAGACTGGCCACATAATTTGTAAGGCCCAGAGTAACATGAAAAACAGGAGAAGCACAGTTAAAAATAAAAAGCTATAAAGTTCTTCCTTTGCAGAATTTTATTACTCATAAAATGCAATGAGATAATTGTGATATTATCTGATCAGAACACAGAAAGCAGCGGGAAGCCCCAGCTGCTGCCCCATGCCAAGCCCTCCTGTCCCCGGAGCCCCAGCCAGGACACCCTCACCTCATCAGGCCTCCTGCCCTGGGTTTCAGGCCTCTGGACTTCAATGGAACCATGCTTGGCTTCCTGGTTCTCCAGATTGCCAACAGCCTACTATGGGCTCCTTAGCCTCCACGACTGGGTGAGCCAATCTCCTAATAAAGCCTTTCATCCACCCACCATCTGCCATCAGTCCATCCATCCATCTGCCCATTGGTGGCCCTGGTTCTTCCTCTCTGGAGCACCCTGACTCACACAGGAATGCAGGAGAGGATATCAGACCTGAACCAGGACATTCAGAGTTGTGTGGTCATCAGAGATGCAGGTTGGGAGGACAGTGGGCTGAGCAGAAAGATTGGCTATGCACATTCGAAGGGATAGTATGAGGGTGGGGCAGAGATGGCCACCAAGGACGGAGTACAGAGGGCCTCCAACATTCACAGACTCTGAACAGCAAGTGAGAGAAAGTGTAAGGCTGCGGGGCAGGGCTCTGAAGCTACTTCTGTGGCAGAGGTGATCTGCGGTTACTGGCAGGAGCCAAAGAACACAGAGAATGGGAAAGATGGGGAGGATGGGGAAGATAGAGAGGATGGAGAAGATAGAGAAGATAGAGAAAATAGGGAGGATGGGGAGGATGGGGAAGATGGGGAGGATGAGGAAGATAGGGAAGATGGAGAAGATAGGGAAGATGGGGAGGATGGGGAAGATGGGGAGCTGATGCCAAGAGGAGTGTTGGGGATTTTTTAAATTGCACCCCATAGCTAGGGTCTCTCAGACCAGCATGACAACTGACCTGTAGGTGACCCCAGGGCCACACTGTACTCACTCACTCCTACCCCTCCCATCCAGTGAGCAAAGATGGCCCCTGACAAGTCTGACTCAGCCTCAACCACCTCAACTTCAATTGGCTACCCCTAGCCCCCTGATTGGCTCCTAAGGTATCCTATCTGATTGGACCCTTACCCACCTTACCTACCAATCCCCACTGCACCCCAAAATCACCCCATTTAAATAACTGTCCCTACCTGCAGGTATGACAGTTTACCTGCCGTACCTGTCAGGAATGCCCCTGATTGTCTAATCCCATTACACACCCCCTTCCAGGAGCCTATATAAGCAGGCCCCTGGACTCCACTTCAACCCTTCACCTCTCACCATCCTTCAACTGCTGTCTGGACCCCATCGCCTTGATCCAGTGCTCCCCGATCCTGTAGAAGATCACCTAGCAAGCCGATGCATCAAGACCAGGGGCCCCAAAGAGCTGAAGGCTACAAGCAACTCACGAAGAGCCTCCCAATTCCTCCCATCCTTGGGAAGGAGGGAGGCAGAGAAGGTGAGCTGAGAGAGTCAAGACCATGGGACCTCCAGCCCAGAGGAACACCAACTGCCCGTAGCTGTGCCTTTAAGGCTGAGCTGTACCATCAATGATCCTGCAGCATTCTATGCTGCAGGTTTAGAGCAAGCACTTGACAGGCTGCTTGCTGGTTGCCCCTCACTTGGGGAGCAACCCAATAAACTTTCCCTCCCCTTTTTCCTGCAGAAGGTCTTCAAGGTCCTTCTTTGGCACCTCTAGCCACTACACCAACCCCATCCTGTGGGTCCCCAATACCCCCGTGGTGTCAGGGCAAGGCTCTGACCTCTGCTGGGCCTGAGCTGAACCCTGACAGAGGAGAAGGTGGGGCACCTCTTGCCCTACACAAGCCCACTCCTTTCATCATGACCCACCTTCCAGGTCGGGCACCTTTGTGCCCATTGACCTGAAGGAGACTGGGTGGCAGGTGAGATTGACACCTGGTTGCACTACATGCTGGAAGAGGCAGGTGTGTTCCAGCTGCATGTGCTGTCCTGGGTGGGGTGCTGCTCCCTGGCTCTATGCTGCCCAGTCACTCCACACACCTCTGCAGCCAAGGCCAGCTATGGGGCAGCCTGTGGGACACCAGCCTCTGCCTGGTAGCACTCAGGAGGGCGACAGAGCAAGGTGGAGGATATAGACTCTGGAGTCCACCTTCCAGGGTTCAGGTCCCAGCCCCTCACCGCACACAGCTAGAAGTGTAGAGTTGTCAGTTCCTATGTGAACTCATGTGTACCATGTCACATGTTACTGTACTTATGCTGTTGTTTTTAGGTGCTGTCTTGACGGTGTCTGACTCATTGTGACCCTACGTACAATAGGTGAAACGCTATTGTCAGTGCTTCTCTGCTGTTCATAGGGTTTTCAATGGCTGACAGATTTTTGGGAGTGGGTTGCTGGGTCCTTCTCCCAAGCCTATAGCCCCTGGTGTTCCCAGGTGGTCTCCCATCCAAGGACTAACCAGGCCCGACCCTGCTTAGATTCCAAGATCTGACAAGATCAGATGCCACAATGGGACGGCTGCAAGAGTGCTTATGTTAGCACACACTAATTTATATAAATCAACACACATGCTGAAAGAGCAATTACACAGTGATAGTGAGGAAGCAGAGGTAGGCCAAGGTTAGAGACTTGCAAGAGGCCAGATGTCTGCAGCAACCCCACCCAGTGGTGCCCTGCCGCCTGGCTCCCGCCTGTGGGCTTCTCCACACAGCAACTGGGCTTCTGGTTTGCAGCCTCCTCCCATGGCTGAGCAGGATCCTGTCCTCTTAGAAGCCCAGCCCACACCCTGAGAAGGGACCTCCTTGTATATATTTTATGAATCAACCAATAAGAGAAAAACTATGTTCCCAACTGAGCCTACCAATCTCTCCAGCCCCAAGATCCCCCAGTTGCAGGGGAGCTTCGTCCTACCTGCATCCAGCACTGCTTAGTTTGGCTCTGTCCCTGAGGAATTGTGACTCTCTGGCCAGGCATGGACTGGCCATGGGGGCTTTGGGTGAACTGCTGAAACCTAAGTCTGAGCTTCAAACGTGTGATAGTGCCTTTTCTACAGATTGAACATGCCAGTGCTGAGGCATGGAGGGGGAGCTTTTTACCTTCAGCGTGCCCCCCCTCACAGCCTCTGGTTTTTCCAGTACCAGAATCAGATTCCTTTCTGGCACTCTGTGCCCCAAACCTTGCTCCCTCCACCACTTAAAGTACCCAGCCCTTTAAACTTAGAGACAGAGGTGTAGATGGACAGGAGCTCACCAAGTTTGTTGAGGCCACTGAGGAGTTTTTCTGAACCATCTTCCTCTAGCAAAAGAAGAGCTGCGTCTGACCATCAGGATCTTTGAATCCTGCTGTTGATCCTACAGCACAGCAGCCTGGCCAACTGGGGGACCACAGGGCCACGAGGCAGAGCCTCCCAAGGTCCTGGGTTTGGGCTTCTGTGAGCCTCTTCTGTAAATCCCTGCTCCCTGCCTGACCTTATGTGGAACCTTCTTCCCTGTGCACACCCACTGCCCTGGGCCACCAGGTCCTGCTGGAGTCGCAGCTTCCTTGGGCTCAGGCGCTTGTGCACCAGCAGGAGTGGCCACTGTCCCTCTGTGGGCCAGATGGGATTAGGACAGTCATTCTAAAGGGTGTGAAGACAAGCAGATAGGCTTTGGGACCACACCAAACCAGGATCCACCACTTACTAACTGCAGCTGGACAAACCTCATGGCTTCTGCAAGGCACAGTTTTCTTCATTTCCAAGAACTGAATAATGACATTTCCTTCCTGGTATACTGTAAAAGTTAAGTATAATGTACAGAGGAATTCCTAGACAGAACCTGGCACATGGATGGCAACTAAGGGTTATTGCTATCTTTCAAATTTATTTTCCAGCTTCATTGAGATATAATGTGTAAAGTGAAGGTGTATAACATGATTCTTTGATGTATATAAAAATTGTAAAATGATTACCACAATCAAGCTAATCAACATGCCCATCACCTTGTATACTTAATTTGGTTTAAGCTGATCCAGAAAAATCATATGTTTTGATAAACATATACATTGTGCAATGTCCAAATCAGGGTAAACTGCCTTTTTTTATTCAACAAAATAAAATAGACAAAGTCAATTACTTTGCCTAACCTTCACACTTCACTTTTTTCCTCACACAGGGCACTGAGTCCTATCATCTCCATACATTCTAATTGCTAAAAACAATTAGTCTTTCTTTTTATTGTGAGTGTTGAATTCTTTTCTTTTTTCAATAAAGAGATAAGAAGCTCCAACTTTGTAAGCTAAGTCCATTTGTTCTTCAATTCAGCATAATTGGACATGCCTGCAGGGCATTTTGCATATTCAATTTTAGGGGAGTGGAATGTGATCACTTGAGCAAGGATGAGGGTCCAGTGTAGCAGAGAGACATGGACTTCAAGCCAGTGTGGTGGACTGTACGAGGTGTATGCTGGCCTGAACCATGTGAACTACTCGTTTGTAGAAAAAGAGAAATTCAAATAAGGGGAAGTATCTACTAAAAATCACGTGAGAACGTGAGAATTGGAGGGTGAGGGTGTCTTAAGATCATCTTCCCTCTTGTCTATCTCATGTCCAAATCTCTGCTAGTCAGGTTTCTGTTCTCTGTGGCAGAATGCCTGACATAAGCAACTGCAGAAGAGGAAATATTTATTTGCTCATGGTTGCAGAGCTTTCAATCCATCATGGTAGACAAGGCATGGTCAAGCGGTTCACATCATTGCAGGCAGGATGTGACTGAGGGGTTCAGTCATGGCAGACAGGAAGCAGAGCGCAGCCAGAACAAGAAGTTGTTGTTAGGTGCCCTCAAGTAACATCTGACTCCTAGCAACCCTATGTCTAATAGAATGAAACACTCACCAACACTGTGCCATTACTGACACTTGTCAGTGCTTCTCTGCTATTCATAGGGATTTTAATGGCTGATTGTTTCAGGATTGCATCAGGAGTGGGCTGCCACATCCTTCTCTCATTTTTGCAGTGTTGGAGATGGAACCCAGGGCCTCAGAGAGTATAAAGCAGCACTCTATCAACTGAGCTTAACTCCAGCCCCAACCTGGCCCCACATTCCACAGTTCTACCATCTCCCAATATTCTGGTCACATTTTGAATCCATCAGTGGATTAAACCATTGATTAGGTCAGAGCCTTCAGGATATAATCGTATTTGGAAATGCCCTCACAGATCCATCCAGACGTGTGTTTTACTGACTCCAGGGCATTGCTCAGTCCAATCAAGTTGATAGTCAAGATTAACCATCACAACATCTCACCTTTTTATGAAGATGCCAGTCGTATTGGATTGGGGCCCATCATAATGAATTCATTTTAACTTAATCACCTCTATAAAGACCCTGTCTCCAAATAAGGTCATATTTTGAGGTATTGGAAGTTTAGGACTTCACTTATAAATTTAGGAGGAGGTTGCAATTCTACCCTTAACAGCTCCCCTGTGTGTGAATCCTGTCTCATTGTCTTAGGCTATTGGTCTTAGGAGATAAGCAAAACCTGGCTTTCAGGGACGATTTTCCCTGTAACCCACAACTAGCCACTCCACTGTTTGCAGCCACTACCACACCACTGTGGTATGAAGTCCTGGGCTTCAGATAGAGGAAAATGTCACAGTGCTAGGAATTGCCCCCCTGAGTCCTCAAGACCTACCTTTTTCATCTACTGATTGAATGGGTATCCCTGAACTTTAACTTGGGAGAATGCATGTCCTAGAGCTGTCATGTTGTTGTTGTTGTTGTTAGGTGCCTTCGAGTTGATGTCCGACTCATAGAAACCCTACATACAACAGGTGAACATTATTGTCAGTGCTTCTCAGCTACTCATAGGGTTTTCAATGGCGGATTGATTTTTGGGAATGGGTTGTGGAGTCCTTCTCCCAAGCCTCCAGCACCTGGTGTTCCCAGGCAGTCTCCCATCCAAGTACTAAACAGGCCTGACCCTGCTTAGCTTCTGGATTGGACGCCACAGTGCTATAGCTGCAGGCTTGGAACTGTCATAGAACTGTGTAATGAGGAACAAAGCAAAGCTTCCCAGCTGTTAGCTCCATTCCCTCTACCAGTTCTCTCCACTCTGGCATAGCAAGTGGCTGCTGTGACCCTTGAAGTGGGACATGGTGGGATATGGGTGGGGTCTGAATGGGCCATGGGCCCCCAGACATTCCCAGATGTTGAGTTCAAGGGTTGTGAATGGTGGCCTCCATCATGGGAACCCACAGGCACCTTTGCCTCTTCCTTTAGTGGCTCCAACCCTCGCATGAGTTTCTTTCTGAGCACCCCCAGCTTGGCCCTTCAGAAGATGAGAATTAGAGGCCATGGGGTGCACTTGGCTGTGCCAAATTCAGTAAGCTGACTAAGGGCCCAGGGAAAGCCCAAGCCCACTCAGCGCACGGTCCGGGAGCCACTGAGGGTCATTTGCTGCGGGTGTCCCAGGAAGAGGCATGTCATGGCTCTTCCAAGTGAGTGAAGATCATGAGACAGAGACCCAACCCCAGTCAGCAAACTGTGTCAAGGACAAACATGATATATTGTTATCAAATGTGACTGGAAGAAGGCACTGTGGTCACCTTCCTCAAACACAGCAATGCCACCACTATCCACTTCCATGCATACAGTGTCCCTGTGCTCAAAGCTAAAGCCATGTACACTTGTTCTAGGAAGGCATCCTGCCCAGGGCCTGGAGCAGGCCGTGTGTGATGGTGGCCACCCTCTTCTTACTCCTGGCTGGTGCCTTCTTCCTTCTTTTCTACCACCTGACCTTCCCTCCCCCCCGCCTCTTTTCTCAGGGCCCACGTGGCTACACCTTGAGCATGCCCTCAACACTAGTGGGTGTGGGGTCCTTCTCCTCTGCCAGGAAGTCACCCAGCCAGGGGACTCTCCATGTAGGGCCACCCTTCAGAAAGATGCCAACCCAGAGCTGAAAACTCCTGGCCAAGTTCAAAGTTGTTCTGTGACATGAACACTGCTAGACATAAGACCCCCTCTTCTTAGGTCTTGACTCAGCCTCCCAGGGTCTTCCAGAGAAACACCTTCAACCCCAAGCTCACCTCCTCACCCACCACATCTCCGTGTCCACCTGACACTAGGTACACTTTCTAAGTGCAGAAGAAACACTGTTTTTAGCAAAATACTCCTGTCCCTGAGCTCATCTGGGCCTGGCCTGAGTTGTCATGGGCGAGGTGGTCCGGGGAGCACACAGAGGGTTGGAGGGCATTTTCATGGCCCTGGCTTGACCCTGTTCCCATGCAGGGCCCAGAAAGTATGATCGGGGCTAGCTGGAGAGATGTAAGGATTTCTAGCCTAAGAGTAAAAGCAGAAAGTCTGCTGGCCCCTCCCAGCTCTTCTGAGACGCCCTTCTGTCCTTCTGTCCCCTGGCATCCTGCCTGAGAGAGGAGCAGGAGGAGAGAAGGGAGACTCAGCTCACTCAGGTCCACAGCACGCCCCAAGGCTTGCCAAGGTCACCACCTACCACTCCCCAAGGACTGGGGTGGGGCGGCCATGTGTGGACACTTTCTTTGCTGAAAGGTAGACAAGGCCCAGCAGGAGCCTCTCTGAGAGCTCCATATCCCTGCCTGTGGAGCCAGATGGCCCTGATCGCTCTACAGGAAGGGCAGGGAAGAAGCAGACCTGGAGCAGGCAGAACGCAGCCTGGTCATTGACAGGAAGCCTCCAAGCCCAGGCTCCCTCACTGTTGGACTCTCCCAGGGCCAGCTGCCTTCCAGATTGTATCTTTTGTGATATGGGAAGTGACCCGACTCTTGCATTCCCCGCTCATGAATGGCCGGTGTGACCAGGTCCTCCTCAGCCACCTCCCAGCTGCATTGGCGCCGGCCAGGGAGGGAGCAGCAGAAGAGCTGAGTGAAACCGGCCTTCACGTCAGGTCTTTATTTCTGCTTTTTTTTTTTTATTGGAAATTTTTAATGTACATCTTAATGTGATTCATTTTGACATGCTTTTCATTGTGACATTTCCATATATGGATTTTGATAAACATTATTCATATAGGTTACCCCTTACCCTCCCCTATGCTTCCCCCCTTCCCACCCTTCCCATCTAAGTTTCCCATCCAAGTCTTCTCTATCTTTTACTTAGTAGCATTTTTCTATATGTCCTTGGGTTCCAGTTCTGTTTAAGATAGAAACTTTTCCTGTAGTGGTCTTTGTTTTTATCTTGTTAGAACAATTACATGTGTTTTCTAGTTCATTTATATTGACATTATTCATATTTCCCCCCCCCCTTTTATTATGATCCGACCTTTGAATAGGA
>VMDO01038789.1:0-13189 GCA_007922755.1 Pedetes capensis
TCTTCTTCTTCTTCTTCTTCTTCTTCTTCTTCTTCTTCTTCTTCTTCTTCTTCTTCTTTTGGCTAACAAAAAGAATTCTATCTCATGCTAGAGTATATCCAGTGGTGAAAGTAGACATTATTTGTCCTGGGAACCCTAAATTTATTGTTAATTCTTTATCTTACATATTGTTTTGATTTTCATTTTGATGAGGTTGTAAAATCTTGTCATGGCATTCCCTTGTACTGTGTTCTTGGACATTAATTATATGAAAGTAGAACAATTTTCTTATACAAAGGAAAAGGATGGGAAAAAAGAGACTGTCTGACAGCCTCAATTATTCTGTGGCTCTGTAATACGCAGGGCACTATTTGAACCTGTAGCAATTTGCTGGCATGAGGAGTATCAAAAGCATACTCAGTGGATGAGAGGAAGGATAACAGTTCCTGCGATTAGACTAGCAATTGACCATCTGCTTCAGAGGGTGGTGTTTAAGCTGCAGGTAATCATGGTGAAATAACTTGATGATGTGTGTCAAGCTCTTTATTTTTTTCCTGGGCAGGGGCAGGGTGGGATGAGATGGTTAAAAGTGGAGACTTCTAGTAGCCCTAGCAACCTATCAGAATTACAGCCATAATCAGGAGCAAGTTCTCCCAAGACTAACCGGAAAAATGGTACCATTCATTGAAATAAAATCAAATTTAAGCTCTATTCTCTAAGTATCTTTAGCAAGATGAAATTTATGGTTTATGACTATTGGGTGTCTTCCATTCATCTTAGAATCACAGTCTGAGTGTGAAAACTATTCATGCCAAAAGATTTATTTAGGAACTTTTATTTATATGTTATTTTATATTTTATTTATATGTTATCTCAAATGTTACATGCCTTTGGCAGTTATTCACGTTACATATTTTTCCTTGATATAGTAAAACTCTGTACTTTTTAAAGAGAAGGATACTATTAACAATTACATTTCTATCTTCTTTCATAGCTTCATGTAGATGGGCAGGATACTGTTAGATATAAAACTTCCAGTTGGCTTCAGCTAAGGCAGTAGGTTAGTAGGTTTGATATTTTAAGCCAACCAGTTATCATGGAGTAATTTTGTGTTAGAATATTTCTGCATTTTTAATTCTGGAGAGTTGCTTTTTGACCCAGGCTGAAAATTTGTTTATTTTACTGACAAATTGTTGGAGAAAGAAAGGAATGTGTATTCCCAGCAAGAGTAAAATTTATACTCAGATCTATGCAGTAACTTTAGCATCAGAAAGATCTAGTGCTTGGCATTTCAATAGCTCCTCTTTGAGGCTTGAGTATTTCAGAACCTAGAAAAGTAGGGAATTTCAGAGGCATTGAATTATTCCATCACCTCCCAGTACTCACGCCAAGTTCCACTATCAAGACAAATACCATCATGCCTGTTTTGTAACATATCATCTAATAGCTATTTACTCATTTATTTAGCAAATATTTTTTAGTAACATAACTCTGTGCCAAATACTGTTTTAGGTTCTTGGGAATGCTCAGTGAATGAAAACAAAATACAACTAAAAAATCCCAAATTCCCTGCTCTCGTGGAACTTACACACTAGTGGAGCAAACCGGCAATGAGCAGATAATGCACTTATACCATAGGAAATAGCCATAAATGAATAAATACTAAGACAAAAGAAACACTGTGAAAGAGATAAAAAATGCTGAGAACAGAATGCTGAAATTTTAGATATAATGGCATTAAAGACCCAAAGAGGAAGGAAAGTAGTATAGCTGTCTAAGGAAAAATCACTTTAGACAAGTGCTATCCCATACAGCGGCCACTAGACTCATGTGAAAACCATATTGAGCAGTAAAACAGGTGGGGTCTCTCCATCATGTAGAAAGTTCTCATGGGCAATGCTGCTCCTAAAGAAGGAAAAGGCAAGTACAAAGTCCTCACAGAGGGAGCAACAGAAGAAACAGGAAGGAGTGTTGCTGTAGCTGAGTAACAGTGAGGGAGGGAACAGGAGATAGAGAGAGAGCTAATGGGGAGCCACAGCATGGAGAGCCTCTTGTAGGCCTTTTGTGGACTTTAAGACAAAACTCTAAGTAAGATGGAAATCTTTTGCAACATGTTGAGTGGAAGGGTGATGTGATCTGGTTTGTGCTATGTCAAGGTCACTCTGACTGTTATTTTGAGAATTAAGTAAGAGAGGCCAAGAGCACAGATCAGGAGACCATTGCAGTTATCCAAAAGGAAGAGATGATGGTTTGGACGATTGGGTAGCAGAAGCTATAAGACATGGTAGAGTCTAGATCTATATTGGAGCAAGAAAAAGGCATAAAAATCACCTAAAGACACTTATTACAATACAGGTTCCAGAGGCCCATTCTCAGAAGTTAAAACTTGGCTGAACTGTTATAGCACATAGGTACCTACATATTTTTTCCTTCCCATGTGATTTCTGATGCCGGTGCCCCATCTTTTCCTCTAACATATGCTTATCCTCCATCCTTTTAAAATTGTAAAAAACAATTTTTTTGTTACCTCATAACATTAATCATATAACTGATGAACACTAGAAGCTGGTGATGAAGCAATACAGTCACCCCTTAAGAAAGTAAAGATCCACCAAATTCTTTAATATGAAGAATGGAGTTTTTGGCAAGTTACTTGTGTTTTGGATTTTTCTAGGGGTGGGGCAGTATTTTAGTATACATTTGTACACTCTACAAAACTGAATTAAAAAGTACATCGCTGATGCTTGAGCCAAGGTGAGATGCCATTTCTCTGTTTTTCCTACAATATTGCATCTAGTTTAAGGACATTCACATACTCTCATGTGAAATTTCTTATTTTTTCCTATCTGAATGAATAAGAAACTATTCCATGATTTATTGTCTCTTTCTCAAGAAGAGGACTACCTTCCTAACTCCCATGAGGTGACTTTCATGTTTACTATGAACAAATACTTATAAAATGATGAACAAATAGCCACAGTTTTAATATTCAGGTTAAAGGAAAAGTTTTTTTGTTATTTCATTTTTCAAACAAGTCCAGATCAGAATTTTCTTTATATCTTTTTTTCTGTTTTCTTGTTGTCCCTTCATTGCCTAGGAAGGTAGGATGGGGTTAAACTTGATGGTGGAAATTAGAAGAAACGCATTTAAGAGAAAGAAAGAGTGAAGATCAGTCAGGCTGAAATGAATAGTTACAACTTGCCTACAGTCTATAACTTCTCTCATGATGTATCTATAAGGAAAAATGCATTTAATTTTCACATAAATCAAGTAGCAAATGAAATGGGAAAATAAACCTAACATTGCCATTAAGCATATCTACATGTAGAGAAAGGACTATAGGAAGGCATCTGAAATTTCCCTTTCAATAAAATTTCTCTAAAAGTTTATTACTATGATTTATTTTTTTGTTTCAGACAACACCTTAAATACATCCTAAGGGAATAAACTTATTTTAGACATAATCATTTCAGTATGAATTAATTGATCAGATCACTTTCCTTTTGGAGAAAATTCTGGGTAGTGTTTGACACCAGAAATTTGAAAAGAAAGGAGTGAGAACAAGGACAATAAATTTTGCTGTTGTTTAGGGGGTCTATTCTGAGTATTAAGAATCTGCATAGGAGAAATAATTTCTCGAAATTCAGGTTGTTTAGTGGCATCAGCTGAGAAATGAATGGAGTGCATTGTTTAACAATTGCTCTATCTTTCCTTTGACTCAATCCAAGACCATAATCATCTGTCATGAGGCCAATGGCATTGCTTCCTGAGGTTCTGAGAAAATGCTATCTTCTTCACCTTTCCTCATTTGGCCAGATAATTTTCTCATGGGAATAATCATGGCAGAGAAACTTGAGGAGACAGGAAGGGAAGTGTAGGGTGTGAGGCAGGGCAACCCGGAGAATTCATTTTTCTATTTTTGGTCCCCAAACTAATATTCCTCTCTGGATCAAACATCATTCATTTTCAGCCTGTCCATCTACTGACAATATCCATTTCTCCCCCCCCCCCCCAATAGTTTGTTCCCATTAAAAAGTCTTCAGAGTCTGGCTTATGGAAAAATATTTGAGGGCTGTACTATATTTCAGAGTGATGGAAAACATTCCTTTCATACACGTAAGTAACATGAGAACTGGTCTTGGGTGGGACTTTGTATAGGAAGCCATGCAAGCAGCAAAAATATGTGTATTTCTCCCAAGGTGAGATGGCAGTGATGTTACAGAGATGTCAACAGTGGGTGACGACAACACATAGAAACTGTTACCAAGCAGACACGAATATATATATGCCATAAAATACCCTTTCTTCTGGCTTTGGGTCTTAGGCTACATTATTTGGCATTGAAATGACCTGTCTCAATGATTTTGTTCTTTCAAAGATAAGGAAATTTTAGGTAATTGGGAACAACAGCAGCAACAAAAAGTGATGCTCCTAGAATGTTTTAGCCTGCAGCTGTAGCCCTGTGGAATCCGATCCTGTCAGATCTCGGAAGCTAAGCAGGACCAGGCCTGGTTAGTACCTGGATGGGAGACTGCCGGGAACACCAGGTGCTGCAGGCTTGGGAGAAGGACCTGGTAACCCCCTCCCAAAAATCAATCTGCCATTGAAAACCCTATGAACAGCAGAGAAGCACTAACAATAGTGTTTCCCCTTTTGTACAGAGGGTCGCTGTGAGTCGGATACCTACTCAATGGCACCTAACAATAACAACAACAACAAGGTGGCTCATGGGAGAAGGACCTGGCAATCCACTCCCAAGGCAATCCCGGAACAGTCTGCCATTGAAAACCCTATGAGGGTCGCTATGAGTTGGATACCGACTGGACGGCACCTAACAACAACAACAGGTGGCTCAAGAATAATATACATTCTAACTAAGTACTTCATTATGTATTCCACTAGACTTGGTTAATCAATACTGAGAATGGAATGACCATTCCAGGTGAGTCAAGTTTAATAAATAACACTAGCTATCATTATGGAGGCCTGTAGCCGTAGCCCTGTGGCATCATACCTCGGAAGCTAAGCAGGGTTGGCCCTGGTTAGTACTTGGATGGGAGACTACCTAGGAACACCAGGGGCTGCAGGCTTGGGAGATGGACCCAGCAACCCACTCCCAAAAATCAATCTGCCATTGAAAACCCTATGAACAGCAGAGAAGCACTGACAATAGCGTTTCGCCTGTTGTATGCAGGGTCGCTATGAGTAGGACACCAACTCGATGGTGCCTAACAACAACAACAAATTGTGTTGGAACTCTTTCTCTAGTAAGGGGTTTGTATGCATTGTGTCATGTAACATGGCCTCATTTAACATTAACTGTATAAAGCAATTAGGATTACACCCTTTGTTGTGTTGAGAAAACTGAGGCATAAGGTCACACATACAGAAAGAGACCAAGTCGGTTCTGCAGTCCAGCGAGTGGTATTCGGTCTCCTTCCAACTGGGACTCTGAGAGTGAGTAGGCACAGAGAAATGAAAAACTACGACCCCAGTCTACTCTGCTTACAGCCTGGGTGTTCAGCAGCTCAGTGTTAGCACCACAATGATTAGGCAAAATTTAGACCATTTGAATTGAGTCATTTCCAGGCCACAGTTACCTCTGTAGGCTCCCAGCTGACACTTCTCCACGTCCCCTGACGACTCCTGTCCTCCCTAGCACCCTCATGCTGTTTTTGTCCTGCATGTCCGTGCCTGGAGCCCCTCACTCTGGACCACACTCATCTGATTTTTTTAGCCTCAGGAACCTTTAATTCATTGTTAAAATTTCTTGCTCTCTCTGCACAGTATCAGTGAGTGGCTCGCTTTTATTTATTTATTTATTTTTCTCCCTGAACCAGCACATGGTTGTGTTTGAAAATATTTTTTTTTTCTTGTGACTTGTGGTTTAGCATTGTCCTGGATCCCTCCAACCACTTTGAGAGCTAATTTGCCTCTCTCTGATGCTTATGTCACCAAGCTCTAACCCATCCCTGCCCCTTCTCATTACTTGTCATCTAATACACTTCCAGGCACTCCCTATTAAATCATGATTTTGATACATAAAGCTCCTTTCTAAAATAAATTTATTGAAATAAAAAATTCAGGAAATTTAAAGAATACATATTAAGGAGGTACAGAGCTGTAGGAAAACAATAGTGAAATCTAGCAAACTCTGACTTTATAATAAATAAATCCAATCTCTTTAATAAACATTCAGGAACCTACATAGCTGGATTTTTGCCTGCTTACATCTTAAAAATCACCCTTTACCACTGCTTTCTTTAGACATTGGTTGTGCAGAACTAGATGGGGCGCCTTCTTACCCCCTTCAAATCATGCTCATAATCGTTCTTCTTTGCCACCCCTGTCCCAGACCAATTTATTTGGCTAACTTCTGTACTTAAGACTCAGTTCAGTGGTTACTTTTTACAGGACCCTTGACCCCAGCAGTTTAGAAGTGGTGGTGGGAAGGGAATTTGACTCCACGGCCATCTCTGTCATGTACTCCCGGCAGGGTTTTACAATCATCTCTTACATATCTATCTCCCCCACTAGACTGTGGGTTTCTTTAAGGGATGAACTATGGTGTAATCGTCTCGGGCACATCGCATAGACAACATACTCGATGAATGCTTGCGGAATGAATAGATACCACCAAAGTCTGTAGGGGAAAAGACTCACTTAAAAATATCTTCCCTTTCATTACTCTCTTTAAGCTTCTTTCATCATTAGCACAAGGTCCTAAATGAGATTTCAAAGTTGTAATTTTGCATTTCAGAGACTGAATTGATGTAGTGATTTATTTTTTCCAGAGACATGGCTGGCTGCTTTTTACATTTAAGGCTAGACTGAGTGAACACACACTCGAAAGTTGTGTTTGCCCACTCACGAAATTTAAAAGTACCCCATTCAAAAAATCAAATGCTCTTAAAACTCTTAGCTCTTTCATTTTAAATAAAACTCCTGGTGTCCTCTGAGTAAAATAAAAATAAATAAATAAATAAATAAATAAATAAACAAACAAACCCAGAATGTGTAAGAGGGAACGTTTGCAATTTTTAATTGAACTGCAAACCTAATCAGCTCCATCATCTGATATATGCCCTTTCCATTCTCATTTCCTGAAGAAAAAAAAAAAAAAAAAAAAAAAAACAACCAAGAAGCGTGCCTGGTCCAAGATGTGCATTAGGTGAGTGCCACTTAATCAGCACATATAGGTTTTTGTCGTCCAATGTACTTTCATTCTCTCCAGCACACGTTGCTTTTATTCTCCCTATAATTTCCAGAATCTTTGTTTGGTTCCTACTGAGAACTCCAAACATAAAGGAGATGTTTGGCCTTAAATAAGAAAAGTTCTGTGATCCCAGAGGCATTTGCCATGTGGACTGTTAGAGCAGCAGACACTAGAATGCTTTCTTAGAAGACTCCGGAATGTTTCCAGAGACAGACATCCGAATTAAAACTTCGGCAAGGGCTGGACTGATTTACTGTATGCATTTGCCAGAGGCTTTACCAGAATATTTTGCAGTATGAATTGTAAACTTTTTAAAAAAAATATAGCTAGAACAAGTAGGACATTATGAGCCTTGTTATATGTTTTTTTTTTTTTTTACACAAGAAGGAGTGGGGAGAGGCAAATGGATATGCTTTTAATGTGTAGTAATTTATTTCCAATGTGTTTCCTTGCATTGATTTTATTATAAAATTTGGTTGCATAAAAAAAGGGAAGAGAAAAAGGTTTTCAATAAAAGAGCACGATTCTGATGAAGAGGAAAACAATGATATTTTTTGCAGAGGTAGTTCTGTAGAATGTTGAATTTGGCACCATCAGTGTCAAGAGAGGCAGGGGTATAGTCTGCTTACATTGCTTAGTCTGAGGTTGGCGTGTTTACTGTTTATCCCACGTACTGTGCAATGGTAATACTGCATCGCTGAGTGCCACAAGGTATCCTTGGTACTTCCACTAGCAGAAGATCTATGCAAAGGGACCAGGGAAACAAGAAATATAGAAGTAGTGCTAGCAGGTGCTGAGGCTTTAGTGAAAGTTAAACTTCCAGAGCTACAAGTCTCAGGAAGGTTAATGACTGGTGGTTTTACAGGAAAATATATAGCTAAATCATCACCTCTCACTTCTAAGAATAAAAATGGACAGTTGATCAGAAAGGCATTCCTTCCCTGCACTCCTCCATTCTACTTCCCCATTTTCCCAAATGTTAATTCTTTATGGTCACAGCTATCACTTATATAACTGTTTACAAACAACAATTTGAAATTGTACCACATAATTTGTAAATATTGCACAAATCCGAATGGGCTATATACATAAAATAGCATTGTGTAGCAACAATTTAGAGGGCATACCACTTGCATAGTAGATGTTCATATAATCAATTAGTATTTTAAAATCCAGTGAATTGGAAAGCCTGTGGGTAGAACACATTTTTTTTTTAAAGTCAGGAAAAGAATCATTTGTAGAGTGGAAATTAATTTTTGGGAACAATGCTTTTTATTACTTGATATTCTAGATCCAATCCCTTTAAATGAATTAGTGCAAAATTACTAGTGTAAAATTAGTAAAAAATAGTGAGAAAAAATGCGTAGCAAATTTTTAAGTGTGTCATGGTGTTTAGTAATATTAAAAAATTTCAGAGACAGATATTAATATCTTGAGTGATTCCATAAAATTATGGCTCTTTTGTTCTCCAAGCAGAAAATGTGTAGGTAATTAGTAAACAACATTCTAAGAATAAAATGGATCAAATATATTTTTCAAAAAATACTTCACAATTCAAGAGTAATTGTACTTTTTTAAAAGAAAGTACACAAGACAAAATGAGACTCTATACACATGCATTGTCCGTTTCCACCTGAACTGAAATATAAAAAATATTTCATGAAGGTTAGAAGTGTGAATAAAACATTAAAGATCCAGGATCAATTCTTAGCACACAAGTACTAGATACTAGAGGCATTCTTCCTATAAACATTCTATCCAAATATGCTATTGTAAGTCACCTATTACTTTAAGCAATAATGGACCCTTCCAACACATGTCAATTCATCTATTTTTTAAAATCTCCATTACATTTTAATTCTTCTCTGTTTTTGGCTGATGTGGACTTACAGCTGTTGATCATTAAGATTACAGCTGGCTTGTAATGAAGTAGTCTTTGCAAAAGGAAAAATTATTTATGTTTCTTCTCATGTTCCAGTGTACATTAGCTAAAGCAAGTCCAGGAGCAGATAACCAGCTCTGTCCACACAGCTGGTTAGCAGTGTTATAAACTGGCCTGAGGATCACTCTTTCTCTAGCTAATTTGAGTTTACATACATCAAATAGGGAATATCATATGTTGTCAGCTAGATTCCCCAAGATTTACACATATGACAAAACTACTTCTCTCTCTCTTTACATACATACATACATACATACATATATATATATATATATATATATATATATATATATATATAGCAAATGTGTATTTGGAAGAACCTTTTAAAATTTAGCTATATAAGTGGCGGTAAGTGTTCTGATTTCCAGAGTCTTCTGAGATTGATAAATTACTATCAAGGTGATTTTATATACAGTGTTTGTCAATAGATGGAAGAAGAGGTTGTTACATCAGTTAAGTACCCCTAGTATGCAAATTAAAACAAAGAGGTTTATTTTTCTTAAATAAACTAGAGAATCATTGAAAGTCTTGAGGCAAGGTTAAAAAAAAAAATCCCATGTCTATCAAAACTCGCTTCCTAAAATGATGTCATTGTTTTCCATATGTAAGTCCATGAAAGTCACAGAACTGGCATAGTAGAATTTAAACAATTAATAATACCTGCAATCATGACTTGTCATGTCATAAAGTCATAGTCTTTCCTTATTTCATCCCATCTTCAGCTCAGCTATGTAACAATTGTTGAAAGCAGTTGGGAGAGCAAATTAAAATGAATCTACTTCTTAGCATTTGCCAGATGAGCCACAAATTAAATACTGTCTTAAAAGAAAAAAAGCATTTGAAGTCTAAGAAGTGAAATCGGTGATTTTTGATGAATATTTCCACTTTAAGTTATATTTATGTCTTAAAATCTTTTATTTGGTACTGTGTAAATTGTCAGTAATTTTTTTCTTGTATTTAGTTCATCGTTGAAGCTACAATAACAGGATTTAACTATTACATGACTTTGTGGTGCTGTGTAAAAGTGAACTATGAAAAAGAAAATACAGAAGAAATGATAAAAAAATCACACTGCACACCTTGAATACATATAATTTGTATTTTAAAAAATTAATGGAACAATATAAAACCAAACAGACAAAAAACAGAGGATATGATATATTTTATAACAGCTAACTCCTTTTCAAAAGCATGATGAGAAACTAGAAAAATCTAAGGGCAGGCATATAGCTTAATTCCTAAAATATTTTGAAAATCAAAATCTTTGGGAGGAAAAAATTGTGTGCAGAGTAGAGCTAAGAGTTTGTGACAGTAACATATCTTAGGCTGTGACATCAGTATTCTCAGAAAAGTTAGCTACTCAGGTCTTTGTCTGTACAGAATGCCCAGACTGTTGGATACAGTGAGTACTCACAAATGCAGAAGTAACTGTCCTAGGATAAAGCATTATTCAAAGCAAGTCTTTTTAAAAGACAAGATTATTATTTTTTGGTAGTCTTAATACTTATTACAGATACTAAGCCATGTTTCTCTAGTAAAGGCATGTTAACTATTGATGCACTGGATAAATTTCAGTTGGATACTGTATTTTAAAGACAATAGAAAAATCTGGAACTCCATTTCATGTAAGAAAGCATATGGCTTGGAACTAAATATAGTTTAAACATATGAAGCATATTAAATTAATTATTATAATTTAAGTGATTTGAAAAATGTCTTCAGTTTTTATGACATGTGCTTCTAATGATTCACATTACCTGTAGGCACTTCAAAAGCTTTGGGATTCCGATTCTCTTCAGTAATTAGGGGGTCAAATGATATGCTGGATACATTAGAGAAAAGAGCCTTGTGAAAATAGGCCATGTACCAAAATAATACCCTTCAAGACAGATGGGAACCTAGCCTTGAAATGATCGGCAATTGTACCATTTTCGAATGCCACACTTTAATGCTATAAGGAAACATAAGGGCTGTATCTGAATCTCTGCGCAATAGTCATACCTGAAGATAAGCAACACGTGAGTCTCTGCCTGTGAGTTGTCCCTGCTTTCTTTCTACCTCCTGGACTAATATACACCAGAAGTGTTTTTATGACACATCTGAACATCCCAATCTGGACCAACATTTTAGCCTTTCATTGATTCATTCTTCATTCATTCATTCACTCATTCCACAAACATTTTCTGAGCATCTGCAATGTATATCCTATAGTCTACTTTGGGTATCAAGGAGCTGTAGTAAAGAAGAGAGAAGTTCATTGTTCTCTTATATATTCCTGAGGACAGATCATCAATTGAAAAAAGAAGCAAATTAAATAACTCCAAGTATGGAAGGCGAAATCCTAAAAGGAAACTGACAGACAGTGGTTGGCTGGGAAGACATGATCTTCTTTCATTTGGGTCATTCACAGGGGCCACACTAAGATACCACTTTACCAGTGAAGTGACCTAACTAGAACTTTACCAGTAATTTTGTGTCACCAAAACTTATACCCTTTTTAAGGACATACAGGTATTTCTTTTTTTTGCACGTGCCTTTATGCCTTTGTTTAAACCTTTCTGAAAATATTTTGTCTGTTTTAGTTTCAAAATATGTATATATTTATTAACATTTTATAAACAAAATGAAAGCTCTTGTTTGAAGGTAAATACGTTGCTCAGGTCTGTTAGACCCATATGTCACCTAAGAGAGAAAAGGCCGAGGTTGGTATTCTGCTGTTCTCTTGGAGCAACAGCCTGTTTTCAGGCCAGGAATTGGAAATGTGTTTGAGAATGAGAGAGGAGTCCTGGTGGCTGAAGCCAAGCATGTGGGAGGGAAGGGAAGAAATGAAGTTGAGTGTTTGGTGGAAGTGAGATCATGACTGTAGAGCTACGTAAGCTGCAGTAGAGTGTTTGTGTTATATTAAACATAAAATAATAATGATAACCATAGTTACCTAGCAAAAGGGAAGAGAATCCCCTGGGTACTTACTATGTGCTAGGTAATGCTTTCAGTACCACAGATAACCTGATGCATTCTCTATCACTCTCTCTACTTCAAAAACAGGAAAGTGAAGAATAGAGAAGAAAAGACACTTCCCATGTCATCCAGCTAGTAAGAAAAGGAGTTATTTGTTGATATATACAATGTCTCTTACGTTGCAGATGAATTGCAAACTGACCTGCATGATAATTCTTAATCCTTTAGCTCATGCAATCAAATATGCATTTGATACCCTGCTATGTAAGCCCCTGTATTCTGCACAGCCCGAATGCTATCTTGTTCTTTTTGTTTGCTGACCTCATGTCTTATAGGACATGCCATGTGGAAGATAGCATGGTGAAGTGGGAAAAACACAAAGCTTGATATTTAGTGTTGGATGAGAAAAATGGAGTTAAGGTTAAGAGCACAGCTCTGGAATTAGACAAATCTGGCCTTCTGATCTCAAACAAATCATTTAATCATTGTAGGCACCATATTTGCCTGTTGCTAAAATGCAGGTGATAACACCTCCTGCACATGCTCATTCATTCTTTCAACAAATAGGTATTGGGTATCCTCAGCATGCCAGGCACCTTTCTTGTCTATAAAAGGAAAGACAAAGCAATAGCAAGAATCTCTGCCTTTATGTAGCTTATGTACTATTTGGACAGGCAAAATAAATGCATGCTAAAATATATAGTCCCTACATGTCTTGTGGTTGGGGTTTAGCTCAGCTGGTAGAGTGCTGCTCTGCATTCTCTGAGGCCCTGAGTTCAATCCCAAGAATTGCAAAAAATGGGAGAAGGATGTGATAATCCACTCCCAAAGCAATCCTTGAAACCAAAGCAATCCTATGAATAGGTTGGGTGCGGTGGCACATGCCTGTAATCCCAGAGGCTTAGGAGGCAGGCAGAGGTGGGAGGATCACAAGTTCGAGGCCAGAGGCAGTCTGTATAACTTAGTGAGACCCTGTCTCAAAAAAGTAAAAAAAAAAAAAAGGGGGGGGTGCTGGGGGTGCAGTTCAGTGGTCCAGCACTAGCAAACCATGCAGGCACGAGGCCCTGGGTCCAATTCCCAGTACCAAAAAAAAA
>VMDO01038791.1:0-13214 GCA_007922755.1 Pedetes capensis
TCGAGTCGGTATCCGACTCATAGCGACCCTCTGTACAACAGGGGAAACACTATTGTCAGTGCTTCTCTGCTGTTCATAGGGTTTTCAATGGCAGATTGATTTTTGGGAGTGGGTTGCCAGGTCCTTCTCCCAAGCCTACAGCTTCTGGTGTTCCCAGGTGGTCTCCCATCCAGGTACTAACCAGGCCCGACCCTTCTTAGCTTCCGAGATCTGACAGGATCGGATGCCAGAGGGCTACAGCTGCAGGCCATATACATAGCTACTTTGTGCTATTTGAAAAATCTCTCTTTTCTTTTCTTTTCTTTTCTTTTCTTTTCTTTTCTTTTCTTTTCTCTTCTCTTCTCTTCTCTTCTCTTCTTTCACGCCTTGTGTGGCATTGAACCCAGGGCCATGTGTGTGCTAAGCATTTGCTCTAGTACTGAGCTACATACTCAGCCCCTATTTCTCCTATTTTTAAGTGCTTGGTCTACATGTGTTTCCAATGCCTATAATTTTCTTCATTGCATTTTCCTTACTAAAAACAAGATCCTTGAGTGTTGTTGGTTGTTGATACTGAGTCTCACTGAATTGCCTAGGCTTACCTCAAACTCATGATTTTTCTGTCTCAGTCTCCCAAGTAGCTGGGATTATGGACACATGCTACTACACCCAGCTTCAAGCAGTACAGGATGATACTAATAATACTTTATTATACTACCTTTCTGACTAGGCAGTTGGCTATCCAGAATTCTCAGACTTAACATCAAACTGCTAGGTCCAAAGTAATGAAGACATTTTCAAATCTTTAGTATAAGTGTAATGATAGGAAAGTAGAATGAAAATCCTACCCAAAAAAGGAGAAAACTACTTCCTTGGTTTCATAAATTAAAGTTTCCAATATTTTCCTAAAGTCTTAAATTTAAATCCTGAGTTTTCCAAAATAGTTAACATTTCACTAGGACATAAGATCTAGTAATCATTAGTCAGAAAATAAAAATATGTTTTAAAAATAAAATAAAAAGTTTTATGATGTATGAGAACAAAGAGGTAATTTTCCATTATTGCCATGTGCTCCCTGTTTGACTTGAAGCAAATAAAACTCAATGCCTCACTTTTTCATCTGTAAAATAAAAATAATAATTCTATTTTGTGTAGTTGACAGTGATTAACTATAAAGCAAGTATATCTGTGTCTAGTACATAAGTATTTAATAAATATTGACTCTTGTTATAATTGTTCTATATAAAAAAGATCTTAAAAAGTTAAAGGGGAAAAATCAATCAGAAAAATCAGACAAGAGAAGTTGATATAAACAAGTTACTTACAAAAGAAATACAAATGGTCAGTAAACAAAGGAAAAGAAATTTCACTTTTTCCTCTTGTCTTTTAGGTGATCCCAGTGAATTCTGCAGGCTCACCTGTGGGAGATACGCCATTCATCCGCTCAGGATTGCTGGGATTTGTGGGGCCAGTAAGTGATGCTTTCATGTTGATTTTGATTCCAGTCCAAACATTTGGACTTTAATTCACAGAACAGAACAAATTCTGATTAGTCCAAGGGTGTGCAAGTGTCACTTAACTTCTGTTTAAAGCAGTTCTTATAAGAATGTCATGAGTTACTGTCGATTGTTTCCATTACCTAAGTTCATTTGACTCCTTTAGACTAAGCGATAATTTATTTTCAAAACTCTTCACTTATTCTCACTACCTTTCCTTGATTTGATTAACATGTTTTAATAACTTACCTTCAATAACAAAGGAAAACCATAATACATAGTGGATAAAGGATTTTCATACAAATTACCAGCACTACTCCATATGTAATAGTAAGTTATTTGAATGAAAATGATTCATTTTCAGGAAATACTATTTATGTACACTGTATTTACAGAGACAACTATGTCTCGAAAAACCTGTTCTCAAAGGGCTCCGAGTGAGCTTGATAAGCCCAGGAGGACAGCAGGGAGCCAGGTCATGAGGGTTGTGATGAGGTAATGAGAAGTTGGGGTTTTATTTTGTAAGTAACAGACACTCATTATCCCAGTTAAGCCTGTGTCTCTCTATCCCTCTCTGATTACCTTCTACCACCTCTTTCTTCTCCTCTTAACAGCTTAATTTATATAAGAGAATATTTCATTTTACTTTGTTTCTCCCGTACCATGGGTGAGGTTTAGGGTAAGGATATAAATCTAGGAGAATCACTGTCCTAGAAATTGTAGCATATACCTACCATCTTCTTCACTCAGCACCAAAAAATTCTATAGACTCAACTCCTTTTAGATTACTGCTCTACTATTAAGGTTCAGGATAGAGCTCCAGCCATCACATCTGCATTCCAAGAAACAGAGGAAAAGATGTAGTCCTGCCATCTGCCAAGGAAGATTCCTTGAAACTAATGTATGACACTTCTATTTCTATCTAGTCCCACAACTGCAGAGAAGTTGGACTGTAGTCTTTATTTTGGTCATCTATGCCCAACTAAACATTCTCTTACTGTGAAAGAAATGGAGAAGCAGGCATTAGAGGACTGGCAGTGACTGTCTCACGCATTTTACTTATCAACACCTGTACATATCCATTGTGTTGGAAATAGCTGGATCTCCTGTGGTGTCTGGGATGGTGTAATAGTTTCTTGAGCACAGAGATTCTTTCTTACTTAGCCCAGTCAGTGTATGGCACTACATTGTGCTTAGTAAGTTAATTGGTGACTCTTAGATAACTACTAGGTCACCAAATGTATGTAAGTAGTTCAGGACATATAGGAAATTTGTACTGAATGAGAAAAGGTAGTTTACTACAGGTAGGTCTGGGGAGAGTATTTATACCTTGATGGTTTAGGGCTTTAATAATAGTTTCTCGCTGCTTTAGAATCTTACTGGGAAAGCAACCTTGTACAATGTTCCTTAGACCTTTTTTCCTTTATTTTTCCCCCTGTGGTGCTGGGGAATTGAACCCAGAGCCTCAAATATGCTAGGCAAGCACTCTGCCACTGAGCTGCATTCCTGTCCCCTTTCAAATTTTTTCTTTTGAGACAGGCTTTTGCTAAGTTGTACAGGCTGACTCTGGCCTCAAACTCCCGATCCTCCTTCCTCAGCCTTCTGATTATAGGCAGGTACAACCACACCCAGCTTAGCCCTTTCTTTAGTAGCCTATTTCTAATCTTTCCAAATGGAAACAGGATTACCCTTATAAGCCTGAAACAATCATTCACATTTTAACCTCCTTCTAATTCCAGTAGTAAATGAATTAACATTTTTCTCCCCTGCATCCAACCCATGAATGGATACATAAAATGAATTAATACATACTCATGGATGGGAAAATAAACAAAAATGAATTAATACATACTCATGGATGGGAAAATAAACTATACTTATGTGTAATCCTAGTTGCTTTCTTACAAAATTCCTCCTTAAGAATAAATATGAGTGAATTCCCTTCTTATGTACTGTAAGACCTCGTTGGCTATATGATGCCACTTATTTCCTCACTGATTTCAGAGATGTTAAGATATGAAACATTTTCTTTAAAATCTACAAAATATGGCATTGTGTGTGTATATATATATATAGATATATACATACACACATATATATGTATATGTGTGTATATATAAATGTAATAATGTGTATATATAAATGTAATAATGTGTATATATGAATGTACTAGAGAGAGAATGTGTGTGTGTGTGCGTGTGTGTGTGTGTGTGTGAGAGAGAGAGTGAGTGAGTGAGTTCGGTTGATTTTTGTGGCATTGGGGATTGAACTCAGGGTCAGGTACATGCTAGGTAAGCATCTTTCTTACATTTTTTTCATGATGTTTACTTCAAAGCAGGAAGTAAAATATGTTTGTTTTACTGTTTAAACCATGAAAATTAAGGTAAATCAATGTTATCTTTCAGGGTAGCTTGGTGTTCGTGGTTGGAAAAATGGATGGATTACTTATGGTTAGTGGTCGCAGACATAATGCTGATGATATTGTTGCTACTGGATTGGCTGTTGAATCAATAAAGACTGTTTATAGAGGAAGGTGAGTGGTACAAGTTTCAAATGTTAGCACTTCTAATAGAACCTAAACAGATCTTCATGGGGTGATTTGACTGGTGGTCTGTAGATTATCTTTCCAAGATTATTTTGGTTTGGGCTAAAAATAACAGACTCCTGGCTTAGAGAGAGAGAGAGAGAGAGAGAGAGAGAGAGAGAGAGAGAGAGTGTATCTCAGTGTCTGGTTCTTTGGCTGTAATTGAGAGGACTAACATATAACTATATCCTGTATTTCAGATTTTTTTTTTCCAGTATTGGGGGATGAACCAAGGGCCTCAAGCATGCTAGGCAAGCACTCCACTACTGAGCCACTCCCTCAGCCCCTTTTTTATTTTCAAGAAAGTTTCTCATTAAGTTGTACAGGCTGCCTCTGGCCTCAAATATGCGATCCTCCTGCCTCAGGCGCCCAAATAGCTGATATTACAGGTATGCGCCATAGCTGAGGAGAATTCTAAAACAAATCATTGAACTTCCTACCAGGGCTTCAAACCTGAACCTGAACTCTGAACCCATTCCAATTCAACTATTTTTTGTGGTGTAAACATATAATGATACTTATGCATAGGTTTAAATCTTCTGTGTAGATGGCAGGGTTTCAAACCAAACCCAAACCTGTTTCAGTTCAAGCATTTAAACAATTTTTCTGAACCAAAATTGAACCCGAGCCCAGTGAAAATTAAGTTCACAGTCAGTTTTTAATGTCTGTGTTTTGTATGTGTATGTATTAGTATCATTAGCTATTTAAAAATTGAAAAAGGTTTTATTCATCTGTCTATAGATAGGATTAAAATTATAAACCTGAACCCAAGCTCTATAAATTTTAACATATTGAATCCACACCCAAACATGAACGCAATTTTTTGTGGGTTTGAAGCCCTGCTTCCTACATTTCTTCAGTACAGAAGTAGTGCCATTCAGGCTAATGAAGATAGATCCTCTCTGTAGGAGTTTATAGCTAAGAATTATTTCTCTTGTTTCTAAATTATTATACACTTCAATGTAGAGATTGACATAGTATATAAGTGCTAATAATTTCAGTTCTGTGGTCAAAGTCAATTAGGCATCTTTTTTCTGTGCTTATTAATGCAAGAAAAGATACTTGCTACATGTTTAAGTAGTTGATGTCTTATTTCAGCAGTTTACAAACATTGATATATATCTTCAGAGCAACCCTGGTGTACCTTTAATTTTTTAAGAAATAAGAAAAAGTAAATAAAGAACTGGTTCCTAAAATATGTGGAGGTTTTTTTTTGTTTTGTTTTACATAAAAGTGTGGCTTTCTAGGAAGTATAAACTCCATAGGGCATTAGACCTTCTGTCTTTGGTCACAATTACGTCCCCACACTCAGCACAGTGCCTTGCACATAATAAACATTCCATTACTGTGTGGACGGAAGGGAATGGGGGAGGCAGGCAGGTGAGCTGGCACAATTAGCCCTCCAGTGGCTTCTCATTCTTTCACACATTCATTCAGCAGATACTCACTGGGTGCCAACTGCATGCCACTGCTGTAGATGTTCCAGCTGTGGCAGAGAAGAGAACAGTCCAAGTCTCTGCCCTTTGTCTCTGCCTTCCCATTCTCATTGTGGGAAACAAACAGAAGCCAAGTAAACAGGGAAATAGATACGATGTGAGAGGGCAGTAAGTGCCCTGGAGAAGAAACACATGGGGTGTGGAGGGGCCTGCTAGTTTACATGAGGTGGTCTGGGAATGCCTCACTAGTAAGGGGACATTTGAGCGGAGACCTCACTCAGAACCACCTCCATCCCCCTCCCTCAGCCTCCCAGGCCTCTGCGAGCCACCCTTGCCTGTATCTGACTCTCGCTCCTGCTCTCTGCTTCACCACTTTGCTCCAGGCACACTGGCCTTCTTGCTGTTCCTCAAACCTGCCAAGCTCGTCCCTACCTCAGAACCTTTTCGCTTTCCGTTCCTTCTGCCCGGAATCCTCTTCCTCCAGATCTTCGCGTGGCTCGCGTCCTCACCTCACTCAGGTCTCTGCTCCAGTGTCTGCTCCCCAGGGAGGCGCTCCCCAACCACCCACACACCACTCCACCGGGCCCTGCCCCAGTATACTTTCCTGGTGCCTGCACACTGTGCCATTATTATCTGTTGGTTGGTTCTGTCTCTAACACGTAACCTCCTCAAAGACAGGAACTGTGTCTTGGTTATCACTCTGTCCCTAACATTCATGACAGTGATGCTAATCTATGTTTTTTTAATGAATCAATCCTGATTTTGGTGGTAATGATTGTACATTTTCTTTCCAAAAAAAAAAAAAAAAACCATTTCTGGGTGGTATGGTGGGGATATCTCCTCTCTGTAATTCCAGTTAAGCAAAGCAATAGGAATGATTGTGAAGGGAGTCTAATGTGTCTGATCTGTCTCTCTTAGAATTGCTGTGTTTTCTGTGTCTGTATTTTATGATGAGCGCATTGTGGTGGTTGCGGAACAAAGACCTGATGCCTCTGAGGAAGACAGCTTTCAGTGGATGAGCCGCGTGCTGCAGGTGAGCACACTTGCGGGCTGTGTCTGGACAGAGGTGGTGCCAGTCCTACTTAGGCACTTTTTGTGATGGTTCAGTTGTACCACCTTATTAATTTTTTTTCTTGCCAACTATTGCTTCGTTATTCTAGGCACTAATTATCAAAATCAGGAAATTAATGCCATTTCTCCTTGTGAACTGCATAGTATTTTTCTTCTTATTTTACCAAGAACAATTAAACAGACTTGCCTCAGCAAATTTTTTCATGCCAATGCTTACTACCATGAAAGTTTTACCTGACCATATGTGGAATACATCTTCGCTAGTAATCAGTTCTTTTGTCAGCAGTTAGTCACAGTCTTACTACGTGATATAAGTGGTGTCTTGCATGTGAGGGGTCTAAGAATATGTAAAATGTTATTCTTCCTCTGAAGGAGCTTTACTGTGGTATTAGAGAAGCAGCTAGGTGAGAGAAGCCATGAGGGAAGAAGAATGACTTGAATTTAGTATAAGGGATATGTTTCTCTTGAGTAACAGACTAGAAGAAGGGAAAGAGTCTAGTCTTCATTTAAAATCATAAATTTGAATCTCCTTACCGGGTATGTGCCTGTTGATAGGTGACTGAACATTACTGAATTGATTTCCTAATCTGTAAAGTGGGAACGAAATATTTACTTCACAGTGATTGGAAGGAATAAATGAGATAATTATTTGAAGTATGTAGTATCTATCTGCATTCAGTAAATAATGATGATGATTCTTATTAATACCAAAAATAATGATCAAAGCTGGGCCTGGTGGCATATGCTTATAGTCTCAATATTCAGGAGGCTGAGGCAAGAGGATCACCACAAATTGGAGGCCAGGATAGGCTACATAGTGAGTTCTAGGCCAGCTTCAGCTACACAGTGAAACTGTCTCAAAAAACCAGTAATAATTATTACTGGTTATAATAATTATTATAATTATTATAATTATTATTATTATATATATATATATATTGTCTTCTATATCCACTGTAAGTTCCATGAAAACTAAGACTTAAGTCTGTCTCCATTGTACTCTGCTTAGTTTCCAGAGCTTCATAGCTGTGCTAGCAGTCGTCAGAGCAGGATCAGAAAATATTTGTTGGCTAAATGAGTAGTCCAAAGAAAACATGAACGGTCCTTGCAATAACAATTTATATTTATATTTATTGGAAATGTTGTGAAAGTCTATAACTTCTCTGCCAAGGCATTTGGATTTATTAACTGCCAGTTAGTAGTGATATTATAGAAATGCTGCAAACATGAATGATAGGGCTAGATAACTTTAAAGATTTCTTTCTATCTTCAGAGTCTGTGATTCTGAATTATTAGCTGGTTTAGCATAGGTTATTTGTAGTAGAAAATCAGAGAAAAGAAATCTACTGAAAATAAACTAGGCAAGAGAGGCTATGAAGAATGCAGGACTGGACTGACCTGAAAGATGCGTAAGGAGCATACATGCAAGGAAAATATTTTTCAATTTAGCTGGATATGGTCGCATACACTGTCATCCTAGCACTTGGGCCATGGAGGCAGGAGGATCACGAGTTCAAAGCTAGCCTGGATTACATAGCAAGACCTTGTCTGAAGAAAGGAAAAAAAGGAAGGAAGGAAGGAAAGAAATATTTTTTATACCACTTAAATTTTCAAACAAACACAAACCTGCTTATTTTGTTCAAAATGAATTTTAGGGCATAATGCTAGAATCTTGTGGTGAATTACACATTTTTTTCTTTTATAGAAAAGTGTGTATACCTACAATTTCCCAAGATGTTTATTATTTTTCCCTGGAAAGCAACTATAGGAATTACCAACCAAAATACTTGTAAAACTCACTTGGGATTTCATTTGGACATGTAGTGAGAGCCCATTAGCTTCCCAACCTCTTTGACTTCTCAGCTTGGCCATGTTGAGTCCATAGTACACAGTAACGACACCACATTTTCTAGAAATTTAGAGGCCAGCAGTGGCTTAACTCTAGCTCTAGGTGTCATCTAAACTAAGGACCTAAGCCAGCACCTGCCAAGGAAAGTTGATCAGTAGATGATTACCAGATCCTGTCGTTTCAGTGGAGAATCCAGACCACCTGTAATATTTTGTAATATATTTGTATATTTGCTAAGCTTTTTTGTATATTTGAATAGACAGCCACCAGGCATGGTGGCACACCCCTGTTATCCCAGCACTTGAGAGACCAAAACAGGAAGATCATGAATTTGAGCTAGATTGGGCTATATAGCTAGTTGTAAGCCATCAGGCTGGGCTACATAGAGAGAGTCTGATTCAAAAACAAAAAAATAAAAAACAAAAAAAAAAAAAGAAGAAGAAGAAGGAAAAAAAAGAAAAAAGAAAGGAAAGAAAAAAGGAAGAAGAAGGCAGCAGTTGAGGTACTCTACAAGACTTTATTTTCCCATCATCTGTTGCTCGAGGGATAGTCTGTAGAATGTGAGTTTTAAGTCCATTCCTTTGCCCTTTTAGGTTGTTTTAATAAAAGGTCCTAGACTGGGGGATGTAGCTAAGTGGCAGAGCATTTGCCTGCATATGCAAGACCCTGTGTTCAATGCCCAGCACCATAAAAAAAAAAAAAAAAAGCTGCATAGTAAAACATTATATGATTATATAAACATTTATTTGGGCCAGGTGCCGCATCATGTGTAATCTCTGTGGCTCAGGAGGTGGGGGATGGGAGCATGGCAGGTTCGATGCCAGAGGCATCCTGTACAACTTAGTGAGACTTAGTCTTAAAATAAATTTTAAAAGGGGCTAGGGATACATTTCAGTGGTAAGAGCACTTGCCTAGCATGCATGAGGCTCAGAGTTCAAAAAGGCCTTGGCCATCATTTATGACTGATCTCTCAGAGTCCTGAGTGCTAGGATTACAGGTGTGCGCCCTATGTTTGGGACTGTTATTAATGATTAATTTTAAAAAGTAGTTGAAGCTGCCAGGCACGATGGCGCACGCCTGTAATCCCAGCAGTTTGGGAGGCAGAGGCAGGAGGATTACAAGTTCAAAACCAGATGCAGTCTGCATAATTTAGCAAGACCCTGTCTCAAAGAGTAAAAAAAAATGGGCTGGGGGCACAGCTCAGTGGTCCAGCACTTGCAAAGCATGCAGGCACGAGGCCCTGGGTTCAACCCCCAGTACCACAAAAAAAAAAGTAGTTGAAGCTGAGTGTGGTGGCACTGGCTCATAGCCCTAGCTATTTGGGAAACTGAAGCAGGAGGATCACGTAAGCCCAGACAAGGCACCATAGTGAAACCTGCCAAGTCTGTCTGACTAAATAAATGAATAAAAAGTAGTTGAAGCAGAAAACCATAAAACTAAGAAATTCACATATTAAATTTTAACACAAAACAAAAAATTTGTATGCTTATTGAATTTTATATTAGTACATATGAGTACACCAATTTGAGTTCCAGGTAACCTTCCATAAACTATACTGAGATGCATAGTCTTTGGTTTTTGGCTTCATTTCCTTCAAGTTAGAATTAGAACACAGGTGATAGAAATGTAACTTGAGTATGATTCTTACATGCCCATACCCATCAGCAGTAATTTTTCAGGAGCTTACCTTCACTGTGCCTTTCTGAAGCCTAAATCTTTCAGTCATTTTGGATTTATATTTTGTCAGTTGATGTAATATTTAATTAAACTTTATGAACACAGTAACCAGAACAACTGTCATGAATCGTGTAGAAACAGGCAAAGTTGAGTCTCAGCAAGCATGCAATGGCATGGCTCAAAGCAGAGTGCACCAAGGGCTCCAGGGCTACACAGTGTTTTCCAGAGGGGAGACTGGTAACATACTGAGTTACTTAAGTCGGGGTCCATTTAGAGAGCTTCTATTGTTTTTGTAATAAAAATACTTTGCCTCTATTAAATTGAGCTGTAGATAAGAGAGTTAAAAGACAAAACAAAGTTCAAGAGTTTTGACATTATGACATGGGAGGGCGTGTTGAAGCTAGTAAATCAATATCCACTTCTGTCTGTTTAGATTGTTATCTTAGCTAGGTACTATGGTATGCACCTATAATCCTAGCAACTCAGGAGGCTAAGGCAGGAGGATCTCAAGTTCAAGGCCAGAGACAGCCCATACAATTTAGCAAAACGGTCTCAAAAGGAAAATTTACAAAAAAGTCTGGGGGTACAGCTCTGTGGTAGAACACTTGCCTAGCAAGGGGAAGGCCTTGAGTTCAATCCCCCAGCACTATGCTCCCTCCCCCCAATAAAAAGATTATATCTTATATCTCTTATTAATCTCTGCCGTAGTTAAAAGATGTATGGGATCTTAATGATTATCTTTAAACATATGAGATCTTGTTTTGCTTTGTTTGTTTTTTGAGACAGAGTCTTGCTTTGTAGCCCAGACTGCCATCAAACTCATAATCCTCCTGCCTCAGCCTCCTGAGTACTAGGACTACAGACACATACCACCTCACCCAGTGATATATGAGATCTTAATGGCCCACCAGACTCCAAACCTAGAATGGATAGAGAAAGAAAAATCCAACAGTGCCAAGTGCTATTCATGCTTGTAATCCCAGCTCCTAGGGAGGCCAAGGCAGAAGGATAGCGAGTTCAAGGCCAGTCTCAAAATAAAAAGGGGCTGAGAGTGCAGCTCAATGGTAGAACACTTGCCTAGCATGCCCAAGGCCCTGGCTTCAACCCCTGGGTACTGTAAAATCATCATCATCATCATCATCATCATCATCATCATCATCATCATCCTATAGTAAAGTAATGGAATATGTCAGGAGTATGTCAAATGTAGTCAAAGTAACCTCACTGAATATTTTTCTTTGTATTTTTCTAGGCAATTGATAGCATTCATCAAGTAGGGGTTTATTGCCTTGCTCTGGTGCCTGCCAATACATTGCCAAAAACTCCACTGGGAGGGATCCATATATCTCAGACAAAACAGCTGTTTCTGGAGGGATCTCTACATCCTTGCAATATCCTCATGTGCCCACATACATGTGTGACGAATTTACCAAAACCCCGGCAAAAGCAACCAGGTAATATAGTAGCATCTATGCCATAACATTAAAATGTAACTTTAAGAAGCTAAAATCTCTCAACAAGATTCTATCTGGAATTAGATTCTGAAAAGACTAGTAATGTAGGACTAGCATAAGCTGACCAAAAGCCAGAAGAATTGGTACCCTGCAGAATAGGCTGCTTTGGATTTTCTGCCCCTTCTTCTGAGTAATTCTCTGTGGTATGTCTCTCTTTTCCTTGGATATGGATATGGGACAAGATGAACAGAATCTCAGTGGTAAAACTAGAATACAGTTGCTAGCTATGGTAATGCATGCCTGTAATCCCAGGACTCAGCAGGCTGAGGCAGGAAGATCATGATTTTGATGCCAGCATGGGCTACATAATGAGACCTGTCTCAAAAAAATAAAAAAATAAATAAGGAAATCCTCTAAGGGAAGGTTTGGATAATAAAAATAACTAGTATTTAGTGAATGCTTACTAAATGCCAAATACTAGCTAAGCATTTTATATATGTGATCCTAAAGCTTTGTCCTCAGGTATGGAAAATAAGTGCAGAAAAGTTAAGTATCATGACCAGAGTCATATAGCTAGTTAGTGGCAGAGCTGAGATTCACACATGGTGGGACTAAAATCCACTTCGAGTCATTATGCCATACTGCCTGTGTTGGGAATCTCTTGCTTGAGTTACCTTTCATTCCATTTTAGCTGTTAAGGTTTGGTTTGGGCCTATAATACATCTGGGGAACAAGGTACTTAATTCACAAATTTTCTGGATCATAAACACAAGATAAACAGCATGCTTTGAGTTTGCTGTATTCCTATGAACTCAAGGTACAACTAAGAATATGTGAATTGCCATATGGAAACGAGAAAAAAACACTAGTCAGTTTTACCTTTTTGCCTAATTTCTGAGTAGACCTAATTTTGAAAGGCTGATTCAGAGGCTAAGGATGAGAGTAATTAATTGACAATCAGTCACATTAAAATATCTGTTAAATCTGTCATGGAATCATTAGGTTTTATTGATGCTTTTTCATGTTAAGAAAAGGTAGTGAGAGGATCTTAGTCTCCTGTGTGCCTGAAAACACATGAAAGCCAAAATCAACCCTCTCCAGATGCTCCCCACCCCCACACATACATAGACAGTATGCATCAACCTCCAGTGTATTGGGAAAAGATAATGAAAGTGGGAAGATTAGAAAGGGAAGATAATTATCTTTCTGTGAGACAGCTTTTGCTAAAAGATAAACATGATATATAATACTAAAGTATAATTTAAGCCTTTGACTCTCTAAGACATTATTATCAGAATATTAAGATCTTAATTTGCTCTGCAATAATTATTGCAATGGTCTGGTGGCTGAAGCTCATATCACACTGGTTTATCTAGTTATTTTCAACTTACCAACTACCCTTATCTTATTAAAAATATGTATAGAGTTAAAATATATATAGTATTTATCAGCTTATGCTAGTGGAAGCTAGTGTTCTAAAGCCCGCATCTTACCACTGTGGTATCCGATCCTGTCAGATCTCGGAAGCCAAGCAGGGTTGAGCCTGGTTAGGACTTGGAAGGGAGACTGCCTGGGAACAGTAGGTGCTGTAAGCTTGGAAGAAGGACTCAGCAACCCACTCCCAAAAAACAATCAGCCTTTGAAAACCCTATGAATAGCAGAGAAGCA
>VMDO01038792.1:0-13187 GCA_007922755.1 Pedetes capensis
TCTTTTTTAAAAAACTGAATGTCCACAAACTAATTTTGAGGGAATGGTAATCATTATTCTGTCACTTTCACTCTATGATTGATTCAATCACTTATTATCATCAATAAATACTAAAACTGTTAGGGAAATATTTTAGAGAACAAGATGTTCAAATAACCCACACTGCAAGAATGTATTACTGGTTACTTCCTGATTAAAAAAAAGAAAGGGTAGAAATCTGATGGATAGAGCCAAAGATTATCACTTTGACCAAGTGATTGACATAGTGTCACCAGCAGAGGGGTAACTTGATATTCTGGATCTTTGGATAAGATGAAATAATACATACAAACTAACACCAATGGAGTATTTTTATCAAACATAATTAACCTGCATGGAATCATAAAGAAACAATCTGACAAATAATCAGTAAAATATGTGACATTCTATAAAGTTGATCTCAACTCCTCAAATAGGAAAAACTCATTAAAGGTTGATGTGGGGCAGGAGAATAATTCTTAAATTAAAAGAGACTAAACAGACATGTTGTTGTTGTTAGATGTCCTTGAATCGAATCCAACTCATAGCAAACCTCACAGGGTTTTCAAACAGACATAAACAAATATATTTACAAATTCTGAACAGATCAAGGGTTGAAAATTTTATTTGGGAGACAATTGAAGACATATGAATATGGACTGCATATTAGTTGACATTATTAAAGAATGATAATTTCCATAGGTGTGATGATGATCTTCTGGTTACATAAAGAATATCCTTATTTGTAAGTGATGCATGTTGAATTATTTAGGGATGGCATGTTTGATGTCTGCAACTTATTTTCAAATGTTCAGCCAAAAGTTAAATATATGCATCTATGCATGTAAATACGTATTACATATATATAATATGAGAGAGAGAAGACTAGGTGTGAGAAAGAATAAGAGAGCATAATGTAAATAAAATGTTATTAACTGGTGAATCTGAGAATCCAGGTGATGAGATAGAGATGTTCAGTGTACTTCCACATTTCTTCACATTTGAAACTTTTCTGAATAAAAATTAGGAAAAGATAATTTGACATTTTATGCCAAATCTACTGAAGCTATTCTATTATCCAGAGCTCATCCCAATGTCCCTATAATTTATATGGAATGGGGCTTGCTGCTTAAATATAACCCTGGCATGTACCAAAACAGCCAATTTATAAGGATCAATATCAGAGAGCTTTTTAGGCCACAAAAATGGTAGATGATAGCTTCACATAGGCAAGAATAAGGCCACATACTTAAAAGCTTTTATACACCCTTGTAGTAATGAACTTGAAATAAGTCAATACTAGTCATTCTCCGTGATTATAATGGGGAAAAAATTACAAAAGAACACATGACCTCCACTTCCCATCACTACCTGACAATTGTAGGATAGTGGCAGCTACATTGAGAATATTATGTATTAGCTAAGAAATAATCCTAATCACATATTCTTAGAAAGCATCTAAGCATGTATTCTCCTACTGGTCATCTCCTAAAATCCCATAATTTTGAAGATCAAGAAACTGAGGGCCCGAAGTGTAACTTGCCCAAGATCAATCATCTTGTTGTTGTTGTTGTTGTTGTTGTTGTTGTTGTTGTTAGGTGCCGTCGAGTCAGTATCTGACTCATAGTGACCCTCATAGGGTTTTCAATGGCTGACTATTTCGGGATTGCCTTGGGAGTGGATTGCCAGACCCTTCTCCCCTTTTTGTGGTGCTGGGAATTGAACTCAGGACCTCAGAGACTGCAGTGCAGCGCTCTACCAACTGAGCTAAATCTCAGCCCCAAAAGCAAAGCGTAAGCTGGTTCATAATTTCCTAACTTCCACCTTCATGTGCTTTTGTGTGGAAGTAACAGAGAATGAGAGTGAAAAATAAAGACCATTATCACAAAAGGCATAAAGAGGGGAAAATAGCCTTGTTCAAAAAATACAGAATAAAAAACTTGTAACTTCATTCCTTAAAGCATGAAACATAACATTCTAACACAAATATTTTATACAGCAAACAGTAAATTTACATAATTGTTACCCTAGGAGGTAGCATAGAGACAAGACAAATAAAATTTTAAAAGATTGAGGTAGCCATAGAAGATAAATTAACAATCTATTACAAAGGAAAGCTACTAAGGTAATTGATATGCTGAAAATAGCAGTGGATCACAGATTCCTGAGTTCTGGAATAATTTTTGACCTTGCATCTAAGCCAACTTGGAATATTAGGTAAAATTATTTTTCTCCTATATACTTCAATTTTCTGTCAAATGGAAAGATTAAACTAGACCAGCAATTATCAAAGCATAATATATAGAACACTAATTCCATGAAGTCTTCTGAAAAGAGTGTTTCATAGCCAACTGATTTAAACAAATGTTAAATATGATACTTTTCTCTTAGAGAATGATAATGTACATTAGAGTATTATGGGTTCTTGGAAGTCCTAAAGAATAGGACACTATTAAACTTTATTTCACCTCAAATTTTTACAGTTTTTCTTGTAGAGACTGCTGGGGATTGAATCCAGAGCCCTGCGCATGCTAAGCACATGCCCTAGCACTGAGCTACAATCCCAACCCTTCACCCAATATTTTAGAAACTTATTTAATCACAAAACCATTTTGTCTTCAAAAACTTATTGAAACTATGGAGGTTCTATGGAATCTATTAAGTAGCTATGGTCTTCCTTTAAGGGCTCTGATGCTGGCTAAATCAAGTTTCATATGAATTCCATAGTTTAATTTTTTGAGACAGCATCTTGCTATGTAGTTTGGGCTGCGCTTGATCTCACTATGTAACTCAGGTTGGCCTCAAACTCCTGATCTTCCTCCCTGAGCCTCTTGAGTGATGTGAGTACAGTTGTGGGCCACCACACCTAGCCTTTAGGTCCTTTTGATGTAGGATGGTGAGCAAAACTGTGTTGGAGAGCATACACAAAATACATATGCATGCATACACATACATATATGTATACACATGTATACATATGTGTAAATATGCATACACACATATGACATATGTTATTTTCTTCTCAGAATGCACTCTCAAGATAAGTTACCTGAATGGATTTGATCTGGACTCTCATACACTCAGTACAGCCAACAAGAGGCATCATTTTTAAAAAACTGGATAAAAAACAGTGAGGTCAAGATTGTTATTCCCTTGGCTCTTCTCTGAGAATTTGCCTAGATTCCTTGAGTCTCTAGACTGAAAAAATGCTCCTTTCAAGGTGACCATCTCTACAGAACTGCCTCTTCCTTCAGATTCTAGCAACTACTCCATCCCCTAGTCCTTCTTTAAAAGTGACAACAGCTCAAGGGCTACTCTTCTGTCATGTTACCATATCCTTTGCTGTTCTCCTATAATTACCACTTTTGTAAATAGCACCTTTTTAAAGAAGCCTGGCTCAAATTATCACATTTTGAGTGTGTCATCTGCTTCTGCTTGAAACTCTAACTAATCACTGTGATCAGCAAATTAAGGTTGAATTGTATGTAGGGTCTCCAGATGCCGACATTCAGTAGTACAGATTTGTATAGATTGATTTGGAGCTCAGGAGAGAGGCCTAAACTAGAACTAGAGATTTAGGATTCCTTGGCTGTAAGAGGAAGTTTAGCCAGGCATGGTAGTGCATGCCTGTAATCCCAGCTACTAGAGAGGCAGAAGCAGGAGGATTGCAAATTTGAGACCAGAGGCAATCTGTGTAATTTAGCAAGACCCTATCTCAAAAACAAAGTAAAAGAAATGGGCTGGGGGTGCAGCTCAGTGGTAGAGCACTTGCAAAGCATACAAGCGTGAGGTCCTGGGTTCAGTCTCCAGTATCACAAAAAAAAAGGAAGTTGAAGATGTGATTGTTGTTGTTGTTAGGAGACATAGAGTTGGGTCCGACTCATAGTGACCCTATGTACAACAGACAAAACACTACCTGACACTATGCTATGCCTGGCACTATTATCAATGCTTTTGATTATTCATAGGGTTTTCAATGGCTGATTATTTTGAGAGTGGGCTGCTGGGTACTTCTCCCAAACCTCCAGCATCCAGTATTTCCATCTCCCATCCAAGGATTAACCAGGCCCAACTCTGCTTAGCTTCCAACATGTGATGAGATCTGATGCCAGGGTGTTACAACAGTAGCCTAAGATGTGACAGTGAAGATAATTGCTCAGCAAAATAATAGAGTAAAATGAGGACTAGAAAAAGAGTCTGTAAGGAAGAAATATCACTTCCTGGGGAAACAAGTTATTGAGCAAAAGCATGAGTTTGTAAATTAATCACAGATCAAGCCAAAAAGGAGGTGGGTAATAATGTTAAGGAATGTCATTTCCAGGCCATCCCTACCTATTAGAAACACTTTCTTTAGTGACTTGAGTTTTGGGAGCTTTTAAGTTCTAGTGGTGCTTAGACTTCCCTGGATACACACTAAGATCTGGGATCTCTCTTACAGTCTGTTTTTCTTACAGTCTGTTGTTCAGAATGATCCCCTGATCTTCCTGATTAACACATTCACCCTCTGGATGATATCACAGTGATTAAACTATAATTTAGTCAGTTTTTCTGTTTCAGGCAGAAAAATATTTTCTCAGCAGTATGTGCTGATTTTCTCAGCAGTATGTGCAGACACAGCAGACCAAATTTTGAGACCTTGGAGTGCTCCATTGCCTTTGTATAGAAGATAAAATATGTCGCTGCCATTGGGCCTACAAAACCAAATAACAAAGGATACTTTAGCTTTCCATTTTTGCTATAATGAGAAAACTATCCTAGCCCATAGGAGTTTATGGATAAGTTTTTAAGAAGGTCCAGCATGAATCTTTCTGGATTAGTAATCAGGAAATCTGGGTTCCAAATCTGGAAATGTATTAGATTTCGAAGTGATTTTTGGCCTTAGTTTACTCATCTATAACATGAAAGATCCAGATTAGATGTTTTTTATTTGTTTGTTTGCATCACTGAGGGGGTTGAACCCAAGGCCTTGCACATACTAAGCAAGTGATCTGTCATTGGCATGCACTCAGGTCCTTTTTTATGTTTATGATTATTTTTGAGAAAGAGCTTCCTCTGGCCTTGAACTTGCACCCCTCCTGCCTCCTGAGTCACTGGGATTACAGATGTACACCATGGTGCCTGACAAGAGTGGTATTTTTCCCTTCTCTCTCTCTCTCTCTCTCTCTCTCTCTCTCTCTCTCTCTATCTATCTTTTTTTTTCTTTCTTCTTATTTTTTGCAGTACTTGGGAGTTGAACCTGGGGCCTCACATACTTTTTGCAAGCACATGTGCTCAACTACCGAGCCATACACCCAGCCCATTTTTCACTTTGTATTTTGAGACAGGTTCTCACTAAGTTACACATGCTGCCTCTGGCTTCAATCTTGCAATCCTCCTGCCTCCACCTCCTGAGTCGCTGGGATTAAGGACATGCACTACCATGCTCAGTCAAGGTTGCTATTTTTCAAAATGTGCTCCGTGGTGCTCTGAAAAACCACAAGTCACTTAAGTAAGCAAAGTGAGATTGAAAAGGTGGGTTCTGTGCCCATATCCTTACTCTTCCAGAGCACTACTGCTTTTTCTCTTGTAAATCTTTGATTCCATGTAATGTTTCTTAGGAAAGAAAAACTTCATTTCCTTGCATACTTAGTGAACCAACCTACCGAAAAATCCTGTATGATCTTTGAGATCTCTTCTAATGCTGACACTGTAGAAATTTAAAAGTGAAGGCATAAATAAGAGTGGCCTACCTAAAGAAACTGCTTTGTGAGGTCCTCTTTCTTGCTCCCAGATATAGTCATCATATGTAGAGGAAAGCGACAGCCTCCTGGTTCTGGTGCCTCCTTAGTCTGTTTTAATAACTGATTTCCAATTTTGTGGAGGCACAAAGGGGAAGCCTAGACTTTATTATGATGTGTTTTTTGTTCCCCTCCCACTGTGCACTATTCAGGAATTTGTGGGAGAGGGCTCCTATTTAGGTAATATGGGACAGCCTCCAAAATTAGAAAGCAAACAAACTTGAAATGTTGTTCTCACCAAATTGTGCTCTCTAATCTCTCCCCTTCCATCTTTATTTATTCTTCTGTTAATTTTGTGGTTGGAACAAGTCTAAATATAAATGAAATCTCCCCCAGCTGGCCACTTCTCTAGCCAAATCCCAAAGTACAGGGAATTGTTTTTCTGTCACCATTTGCTTTACATCTGGAACCTCAAAAGAAGATGGGGCAGGGGCAAACCTTGGCCTATGCTTCCTAATAGGAATCATAATGTTGGACTGGGTAGGGAATCAACTAGAGGATACACAAGAAAAGGGGTACAGAAAATCCAAGCCTCCACAGCAGACATGAATTGATTGGTAAGATTATGGTTTGTAAGACAGGCTGGAGAAAGATATCAAACAAGAACCCTCAGAATTTAGATTGCAGCTGACTCCACAGGAACTTCAGAAAGAGAAAGGACCCAGGGTTCAAACTGCTGAGAGAAGCCAGGAAAAGAGGCAGAAAATATGATGGCAGAGGATATAAGTCATCATTTCTTTTCAGAGCTGCTGCTTCTTCTCACTACTGCTCTCTGGCCCCTATCCTTATTCATTTCTGAGGGGCTCAGAGATAAAGAAAGTGGTAACATCAATTTTCAAGTTTGTCCAGAGACCAAAACTTTTAGACATGATGTCAGAAATAATTCAATTTCATGTCCATAAACACTGACTTGAGTGCCTACTAAGTGCTTAACCAAGATGTTCACAGCCTAATGGTAGAAAGAGTAAACATAGAATTTAACACTAAGCAGTAAATGGAGGAATAGCAGTTGAAACAGCATGCCACTAAAGCATAAAGGAGAGGCCTTTGCCTGAAACATAGTTTCATAGAACATCAGAGTTGGAAAGAAATAAAGAACATGAAATCTAATCCCTTCTTTGTATAGATGAGAAAAGTGATGCTCAAAATACTTATAGGACTTCTCCAAAGTCATATAGCCATCCAGTTGTAGGGCTTGAATTCCAGTTCAGAGAACCAGGATCAATTAGCTCTCTGCCATTCTGCACAGATAATTATTTTTGGGTTTACTTCAAGATGATCCTCTCTGCTTATAAATTATCCTAGGATTCTCTCCTAGGAAAATATCCTAGACATGCTACTGAAGGGTTTGTGCATTGTGGAGGATGTACCCATTGCTCTGGATAAGCAGAATAGATTTCTCTTTGTATATCCTTTCTCTTTATATAATAGGATCCGTATGAATGGGTCTTACAAAAAAATCTGATGTTAAAAGTACCAGGGGTCCTAGGTTTACACCCTAGAAGCAGTGGAAATCTGGTTGAGAAAGGAACTCCATCAGTTCTCTACTCTCCAACTTCAATCGTTATAGTTTCTAATACTGTCATGGCAGGAAAAGGGTAATGTAATCTAATTCCACTTAAATATTTCATATTCCTATTAGATGGCCATCTAACTCCTTCTTGTATACATCCAGTAACAGGGAGCTTGTTCTCTTTAGGTTAAATCTGTTAAAAAGCTTTATTTTAGCTGGGCACTGTGGCACACATTAATCCTAATGACTCAGGAGTCTGAGGCAGGGGCATCTCAAGCTCAAGGCCTGAGGTATCCTGTAGAACTTAGTGAAAGCTAGTCTCAAAATAAAAAATTAAAAAACAGTGCTGGAGGTGCAGTTCAGCTGTAGACCACTTGCCTAGCATATGTGAGGCCTGGAGTTCAAACCCCAATACTGAATAAAAGGAAAGAGAATATTATCTTAATCCAAATAAATAGACACATGCTTTCCTAAAGTTTCCAACCATTGGAGATATTCTCATTAAGTTGGCCTCCTCTGCTTTTCAGAGATTTGAAGACCAAAATTCTGTCACCTTGAATTTTTTTTCTCAAAGCTCTACAGTTTCACATCCTTCAATTATTCCTCTTGGGATCCAGACTCTAGCCCTTTCCTTGACTGTGATTCTCTGAACTCATTTTTCTTGAACTAAAGAATAGAGTATGGGGAAACGTACTCTTTTGTATATTGCTAGGGAGAATGTTAATTGGCACAAATTTTAGATAGAGCAATTTGGCAACATCTCTAAATATTTTAAATTTATATATGCTATGACTCAGGAACTCTACTTCTAAGACTCTACTGAAACAACAGCATCAGGGATAGATAGACAGATGATGGATAGATAGATAGATGAAGATGGCATTGTTTATCATAGGAAATAACCAGAGTGAGTTAAGTGCCTACTAAAAGAGAATTGATTTAAAATTTTGCTATAATCATACTATAAAATAAAATGCTAGCACTGATATGATAGAAGTAGATCTACGTAATAATGTGGAAAGATGCCCAAGGTACATTAAGTGAAAAAATAAGATGAAAATCAATATGTATTGCATGATTTCATTTTTGTAAAAATTATATGTTGGTATATTTATATGAAAATATAAATTTTATAGACATAAGAAGCATCTGGAAAGATACACACTAAATTACCTCTGAGAAGTGGGCTTGTGGGGAACTTTCACTTCTTTCCTTTATAAATTAAGATTATAAAATGAAAAGGTGGATGAAGAAACCAAGTTGACCATTCCTCTCTATTCCTCCATTCATGATATTCACCCGAAGTATGTATATAAACAGTCAGGAAAAACATAGAATTGACTATGGGCCCTGGATCCAGACTACCTGAGTTCAAATCCAAGCCCTTCAATTTAGTTAGCACATGACCTTGCAGAAGTTGCTTAATGTCTTCATATCTCAGTTTTCTCCTCTGTTAATCGAGTATTTACCATGTGGAGTTGTTATGAGGGTTAAATGGCTTAATACATGTAAAGCACTTAAACAATGATTGGCATATAATAGAAGTTTAATAGATATAAGTAGTAATCATAATTATTATTGTCTTATTCTCAGTTATATTGTTTCACACTCCAAAATACTCACCATCCTTAAGAGCTTTCTTTCTCTCATTCTTCACAATGATTAACTACAAAATCCTGAATTATATTAGACCAACCTATATGTAATTTTCATTTATGTACAGCAGAGTTAAATATCAGTAATTTCATATGGTTCAACCTAACGTGTCCTCAAAATTTCACAAGTCTCTCCATTATTTTCCAACATTAAGCCATTAGACTTAACATTTATAGCCATTAGTCTTCTAATTTGGTTCCATGATCCCTAATTCTCTTCCTAGACTAATCTGCCTTGCATATATACCTTTAATTCACTCATCACTCTAAACCTACTAGTCATTGTTCATCTTGCTCACACACTGCCAATGGGTTCCTACTGATCACAAGAGCAATCCTCATCCCCATATTGAACATGATATACATAAGAGGAAATGTTCACATGGGTTTGACTCTCATGGATATATGCAAATTTGAGCAAAACAAATTCTGCAGGGAAGTGAACTACATTCAGGGCAATTTTTTGATGGAGTAGTCACAGAAGCATTAAAAAGACTGTGAGTAGTGAAATGAAATATTTAGATTAACTTGGCTATTTTGAACAATGCCAAAAATACTTTTACCTAATAACAGTAACTTTGAGTGTTTTAAAATAATTTCCCTTTATTTATGTATTTATTTATTTATTTAGAGGTACTGGGTGGGTCAACCCAGGGCCTTGTGCATGCTTTGCAAGTACTCTACCATGAGCTACACCTGTAGCTCGGTTTTCACTTTTTGAAACAGAGTCTAAGTTATTCAGGCTGCCTCTGGCCTCCTACTGCAGTCTCCTGAGTCACTGGATTATAGGCATGCACCACAACACTTGGCTTATATTTTTACTTTTTATTTTATTTTATTTTTTGCAGTACTAGGGTTTGAACCCAGGGCCTCATGCTTGCATACTCTGCAAGTGCTGGACCACTGAGCTGCACCCCCAGCCCATTTTTTCACTTTTTGAGACAGGGTCTCACTAAATTATGCAGACTGCCTCTGGTCTCAAACTTGCCATCCTCCTTCCTCCGCCTCCTGAGTTGCTGGGATTACAGGTGTGCAACACTGTGCCCGGCTACATTTTTCTTTTTTAATGAGGAACTAAATTGATGGAAGTAACTGCGAGCCTCTGGGCAATATTTTCAGGATTTGAAATGAAGTGTATCTTTAACTTGTTTGAAATCACTGATCAAGTCAACTGTAACTGGGAACTATCCCCCAAAAAGCATTGTGGTTTACAATTGTTTGTTTTCCTCACCAGGAAAACTGAGCCTGAAATTTATAAGATCACTTTAGTGTTTATAATAATGCACAGTGGACATATTTATTGAGCACTTACAATATGGAACAAGCCCTATGTTCATTTGTGATCTTATTAACAGAAATGTACATGTTTTACTCATTCATGTGTAATCATAGAGGCACCAGACATCTTTTTTATCCATCCTTGTCTTCTTCCTAAAAAGGAATGCACTCAAATGTAATGTGACAAAATTATATATATTATATACATACATAATATACACACTCACATACAATTTATACAAACACACACACATATATATGAAGAGAGAGACAGAGAGAAAGAGAGAGAGAGAATGCAAAGTTACACCTTGTAAGACCTACAATTTTCAAGTCCTTAGAATCATGACCACTCACAATAGAATGAATCAGATAATAAGATCGGGTAAAGTATAAGGGTGAATTTTTTTTTTTTTTTTTTTTTTTTTGCATTACTAGGGGTTGAACCCACAGCCTCACACTTGCATGCTTTGCAAGTGCTGGACCACTGAGCTGCATCCCCAGCCCTTTATTTTTTTCTTTATTTTCTGAGACAGGGTCTCACTAAGTTATGCAGACTTCCTCTGGTCTCAACTTGTGATCCTCCTGGCTCCGTCTCCCAAGCCACTGGGATTACAGGCGTGTGCCACCATGCCCAGCTAAGGGTGAAAGTTTTATATTACTCTTAGTAATTAGCTTACAACTCTACCCAACCTTCTGTCCTATTCAAGAAATCACAGTGAAAAACAAGTTAGTAAAGATGGTCTTATTATAGGATAACCATGAGTCTACTTTACTTGATTTACTTTTTAGGTAAATCATTTGCAAACATTGGTACTTTAAATCTTATGGGTAACAGATTATTTTTGACACATCAGTGGGTTGCACCACAGGGTCTGGTCTTCTGAATAAATTCCAAGGCCTTTTGGCTGGCCTTCAGAAAAGACTGCTCTGGCCCTCCTCTTTTGTAAGCACCTTGCATATCCAATACTTAAACCAAATGAATCTCTTCACTGCTTCCTAGTAATACCAAGCAGCAGTGCTTTGTCTTCATATCAAGGAATAGTATTGGAGCCAGATTTCAGACTCAAGCAGGCAGTGTAGCTACAAAGTCCAGGCATTTAACCAGTACACTCTAATGCCTTTCATATTATTCTTACATTAGAGCACTTGCTGTCTGGGGAGAAGGGAGGCAGAATGTCTCTTGGCTGTGCATTTTTGTCCTGTAAGAAAATTTACTTGCAGTTGGTCTACCCAGTTATTGTATTGAATCAGTATCCCAGCTTGATAACATGAAGAAAACAAAAGAAATATTTAAAAAATAAGTGTATTAAAGCTTAGGGTAACTACATAAAATTGTATACAATAAATTTTTATATCTGACCCTGTAGCAAACCAAAAAAAAAAAGACTACTAGAGATAAGAAATCAAACTGTGTCCTGTGATTCACATAATCTAAGTCCCTATCAACCAATTCACTTTTTATTGCTTAATGAAGACTACAGATGGCTTCTAACATATCTACTTCTTTAAGTTTAAAAGTTAAAATCTCTATAACTACAAAGCAATTTTAAAAGCCACTGCATTAAGATTTTACTATTTCATGTATATTTCTGGATGCCACCAAGTCAGGTCCAACTCATAGCAACCTTATGTACCACAGAACTAAACATTGTCCAATACTGTGCTATGTGCACATGGTCACTTATTGCGTTTGAGCCCATTGTTGCAGCCATTGTGTTTCTTCCCTTTTGAGTATTGCCACAGCAGCAAATGAAGGTCCCATGAGTTTTATACCATTCCCATCATTAAGGTCAATTCTTCTTTGAGGAGGAAACTTTTCCCTAGTTGTCTTTTGAATGCCTTCCAACCCAAGGGGCTCATTTTATAGCACTGTATTTGATAGTGCTTCTCTGCTATCCATAGGGTTTTCAATGGCCAATTGTTTTGTGAGTGGGCTCCTTCTCCCTAGCCTATCTTAGACTGGAAGCTCAATTCAAACCTGTCCACCATGGGTGGCCTTGCTGGTATCTGAAACATCAGAGGCATAGTTTTCAGCATCACACCATCATGCAAGTCCCCACAGCACGACAATCTGACATAGACATGGGGAGGTTTCATGTATAGTATATTTAATATCTTCCATTTACTAATTTTTTGACATTGAGTAGGTTGAATGTGTGAGCTTTGCTTTCCCCATCTGTGATATGGGGCTATAATCTCCACATGGTAATTATAAGGACTAAAATATTGGAATGCATATAAAATACCTAGCACAATGCTTGGGTCCCTAAACATATTTGTTTCCACCCCATTCTATCCTTTCACTGAGATAAAATTCCTAACATGAAGTAATTGCAAGAGGATATATAGGTTCTGACCAATGGCCTTGTGAGGACAAAATTGGCATCAATAGAATAGTAAGCAGCAATATAATGTGTGATTCCTTTTGTGAAATCTGGAAGTCATCACTGCCTATTCTCAGTCACTAATTCCTTGCACCAAATAGTCTTTTCTCTTCTACCTCTGAAGTATCTTAAATACATCTCCTCATTTGTAAGCCTCACCATCTGTCACCCAAATGGTTACAGCAGTTTCCTAATTGATATCCATTTGGTCTCATCTCATTTCAATCTAATCTCTTCACTGTTGCCAGAGTGATCTTTCTAAAGCACAATCTAATCAGGCCATTCTCTGGCTTACAACCCGTCAATTGTTCTTCATCAGCTTATGATACAATACAGGGAAAAGTCTTTAGCATGGCTTGCTGGTCAGTTATATGATGTCTGATTTCTCTCTTCCTCTTCAGTCTCATCTCTGGCTACATTCCACATAGAAACTGCATACTTCAGTAAAAATGAAGTACTTGAAATTCTGGCCTACAACTCATTCTCTCATTCATATTCATATTCTCTCTTGCTCACCCTCTCTCTCTCCTTTTATCTCCCTCCCTCTCTCCCTCCCTTTTAT
>VMDO01038793.1:0-13184 GCA_007922755.1 Pedetes capensis
GAAAGAGAAACAACACATGTTCTCACTCATATGAGAGAGCTGACTCAAAATTACAAGAAGGAAAAATCCTGCTCAAAGGTTGGATCATAATAAAAGGGGGGGAGGGAAGATAAGAATGATGTCAATATAAATGGACTAGAAATCACATGTAATTGTTCTAACAAGATAAAAACAAAGACGACTACAGGAAAAGTTTCTATCTTAAACAGAACTAGAATCCAAGGACATATAGAAAAATAATACTAAGTAAAAGATAGAGAAGACTTGGATGGGAAACTTAGATGGGAAGGGGGGAGGGGGGAAGCATAGGGGAGGGTAAGGGGTAACCTATATGAATAATGTTTATCAAATTGAATATATGAAAATTGTCACAATGAAAAGCATGTCAAAATGAATCACATTATGATGTACATTAAAAATTTCTAATAATAAAAAAAAAAAGCAAAATCACAAGGAAAAAAAAAGGCATCACAGTTTTGCATCTTTCCTGAGGTGACTGCCCTGCCCTGCTTTGCTTCACGGATCTCTGTGCCCAGGTGTGGTCCTTCTTCTAGCTCTGAGTGTTCTTTCTTCTGAAGGGAAGATAGCACAGGACTCAGTAGACAAGACTGGTTTTCCTCATGGAACTCATTTACCAGCCGTGTGACCTCAGTTTACTCAATGGGAATGGGAACTTTTATGAGGCTTAAGCTAGACAAACTATGTAAGGGCATGGCTCTTTGCCTGGCGCATAGTATTTGCACTATACATATTTGTTTACTTGATTTGAAATAAATAAAATTAAATTTTTAACCTGTTTCTATCAGACCCAAATCTGTATTACTCTCCTGCTTGGGCAACACTGGATAGAGTGTTAGTCACATCATTCTCCATCTCATTTGGGTCGCTGCTGATATCCTCAACAAGGCAGCAACATTTGCGGTGCGATTTGCCACGTTCCCTAATTCCTGGCTCATGTTTGGCAGCCATAGAACGTCAAGCAATCTGCATATTGTGGTCAGTCTCTCCAGCTGGCAGATTATCTTTTCTCCAATAAATCCTGGCAGGCACTTTCCAAATGTGCCTGTTCAACTCTGTATGGAACACATTGCTGAAATTTCTTGGCTTTAGGCCTGTCCTCAAAATCAGGCTTCCAACTAGCACTACTAGAGTTTTTGAAAAAAATATATACTCTGTTCCCATCACCCTCCAAAATTTTTTAAACAAAGAGACAAAAGCAGTGTTATCATTTATATAAATTTTGAAAGCATGTGTATATTTGTAGATGTTATCATTTGTGGATATGATGAAAGAGGATAGTAAAGAGAGACTTTTCCTGTTGACCCAATTGTGTGCATGTCCCAAGGCAAAAGCACTCTGTTTTGAAGAGGTGCAGCAAATCACCTTCTTATTTGTAGCTTGTCTTTTTTATAACTTTCAGAAATAATAGTTAAAATTTTTCATATGTGAAAGTCTTGACTAAGAAGTCTTTCTCTGCCCTGAGATTGTAAATATATCATATAAAAATATTTTATATAGGAGAATTTTATTAGGAGAATTTTTATTAGGAGAATTTTATATAGGAGAATTTATATAGGAAAATTAATTGTTGTTGTTGTTGTTGTTAGGTGCCATCGAGTTGGTATCCAACTCATAGCGACCCTCATAGGGTTTTCAATGGCTGACTGTTTCGGGATTGCCTTGGGAGTGGATTGCCAGGTCCTTCTCCCATTTTTGCGGTGCTGGGAATTGAACTCAGGACCTCAGAGACTGCAGCGCAGTGCTCTACCAACTAAGCTAAATCCCAGCCCATAAAATTAATATAATATGTAAAATACACATGCTAATATACATTGGGCACTCCCAATATACACTCCCAATATACACAATATACACTCCCAAGGCAATCCCGAAACAGTCAGCCATTGAAAACCCTACAAGGGTCGCTATGAGTTGGATACCAACTCGATGGCACCTAACAACAACAACAACAAATATACATTACATTTAGGTCTTTAATGAAAATAGAATTGATATCTATTCTGATGTATTTACAGTGCTTTGGTCTTACTAAATATAAATACTTGTTTTTCTCTGAGATTTCTAACTTTTTTCATAACCATATTCAGTCTGCTTAAATGTCATTTCACTTTCTTTTTTAAAAAATGAAAGTGGTTTTATTCATCTCTGGACATTCTAAACATATTTAAGTCAAGTTTCTGTGAAATTTTATCTTTTAAAAAATTTCATCTAAAATTTACTTTCATTATTGGTTTGTGTTGGCTCTCTTAGCAGCAGGTTTGATGCTTGCATTTATAGTTTAATTCTAAGTAAGGGTGCTTTGGTTTTTGTTGTTTGCCTCTTTCTCCTCTTTTATGCTTAATCTCACTTCCTTGTGTAGTAATTTTGAATTTTCTTCCCATTGGCACCCAGGAACCTTCAGTTCAGATTCAGGTCTTCTGATGGCATCCTGATGCTCTTACTCCATGGTGGTATCTGGAATATCACAGATCTAGTCACTGGTGCTTCCATTCTTGGACCAGTATGGACTATATTCTTCCTCCCTTCTGAACTCACTATTTCCTACAAAGCCTGAGTCCTACGGATTAGCGCCAGTTTTGTTCATCATCTTTCACAAATATAGGGATGTCCTGGTTTAAGCAGTGAGCCTGGCTCTGATTTCTTGTAGGAGCAATTTTAGTCCTAGTTTCTCTTTAGGAACCAAACTTCTGGCCATTGCTATGTGCTTCACAGGTTGAACTCTAGTGGTCCTATGGCATGGGTCCCTCTCATACACTCTTTGTATATCTATTCTATATCTACTCAGCTGTATATATAGTTTTGAGGTGAACCATGTCTTTTTCATTTTGTTTTATGATTGTTAGGTGGTTAAAGGATTAAAGTGTGTCAAAGAACATATTTCATGAAATATATGGAGCCAATCTTCTTTGCTCTTATTCGACTCTTTTCCTATACCCCACATTTTTGTTTCCTCTTTCTGACATTCTGGATGGAGGATATGAGAAATTCTTATTCTACCCATTTAATTATCTTTCATTGTTTTAATCTTTTTGTCTCTTGCACCAGGTTTTGCCATTGCGTTCTCAGTAAACAGCACCATGCTTAGTACATAGTAGGACCCATCTCTGTAGCTTTAGTAAGACCATATATTTGGTGAGCGAATGATTCAGTGGACAAACATTTGTAATTTACTGTAAGCCAGATGCTGTGCTAGACTTTGAGAAGTCAGAGAAGAACCAGTTATTGTCTTCCACCTTAGGAAAGTGACCGTCCAGTGGCTGAAGAGTCATGTACAGAGGTAAGTGTCTTCAAAAGTTGCAGAGGTTGAGACTAGGTGAGGGAGAGGTGTAAGGGGGTCTTGGTGAACTCAGGACCATTCTGAAAGAGTTGGGGCTATTAGGAAATGGTTCCTAGGAGACAGTGCGTGGGCTGAGCCTTAACAAAGGTAAGCAGTTACTCAGTAGGCAGACAAAATGAGAACAGAGAGGCTTTTCTAAGTCTTCAACTGAGTTAAGGTCCTTTACTATATTTTGTTGTCATATGTATCATTAAAAATAATTTAATATTCACATTGGTGATTATTTAATATCTATATCCCTATATACCTTACAAGTTTAGGAGCATCATCTTGTTTCACTATTGCATCTCTAGTGTGTGGCATTTAGTGACTATGGAATAAATACCATTGAATGAATGAATGAGGACTTCCTAGGCAGACAAAACAAACAAACAAACAAACAAACAAACCAGGCAGAAGCTCAAGGGGTAAAATAGCCTGGAAGGATGGAGGAAAGCAATCTATTTGCTATGCTGTGGGGATTATAGCTATAGGGAAATATGTCTGAGGTAACTGTGAAGACTTAATCAGAAACCACCTAAAACAGAGACCTCCCCAATCCTCTGGGAGCTAACCCTCTTGTATGAGGTTCAAGATATAACCAAATTCTGCCTCAGTTGGCACAGAAGGAATTTCAGAGGCTGGTATGACAGCTCCTTGTCCCCAGGGGAGCTCCTCTTTTGTTGGCTGTTTCCCCATCTGCTCCTCCCCAGAGCAGAAGCTTTTCAGTGTAGATGTCTCTCAACTGGAACAGGAGCACATGGTTTGGGTAAATGTAATTAGCACACTCCTAAGGAAACAATGAGCTCTGCCGACTCCAAGTGCTTTGCATCTTTAGAGAAACTTGGATAATAGTTTCCCTCTTCATGGAAAAAACCAAACAAAATAAAAAGCAGATGGAGGTTATGGCAATTAAAATGTAGAATCACTTAAAAAAAAAAAGGATAATGGTAATGGTCACACTTTTTGTTTTATGTTCTCTCTCAAACATCTGAAACTCCTTTCCCAGGTCTACATATCTATAAAGAAAATATCTACAAAGAAATCTGCAGATTGGAGGAGCCCAAGTAGGAAAAGCTGCACAAGAACCTCAGTTATAATCCCTAAAACACCTCGGGGGTGGAGGAGGCAGCGGGAAGATGGCACAGTGTGCACTTTCAGGAGAGAGAGCAGGTCCCTGTGTTTGCTGTGATGTCTCCCCAAACATCCAGCTGCCGCTGATGAAAGGCACACATCTGAGAACTTCATGACCTTGGAAAGTCATCTTTACTCCGCGGCCTTTGTTTTTCCACTTATAAAACTGGAATGAAGAATTTTTAAGAGTCTTAATGATTCTGACTTATCTTGAACTGAGCAGGGCCATGGAGACATAATCACAAGTACTGAGAGTTTTACATACATTTCCTCGTTATTGTGTTTCCTAGAAACTTGGTAATCATAAGGGTCCATCATCCACAGTTTCCTAATGAAGACAAGAAGCTTCCCAGTTATTAACTGACTAACCTTACACAGCTGGGATTTGAACCAGGCGTGTCAGAGTCACAGAATCATGCTTTTTTTCACTTATGAAATGATGTTTCCTTGGGTCCTAAAGATTAGGAAAATAGAAATGCTGGTTGTGGCCATTAATTCTTTCATTATCTGATGTTTATGAAGCACCTATAGTTGCCAGACCCTGTGCTTGGAAGTGGGTATAGAGGGGGGGCCCCCAGGTACCTAATGGTCCTGGAAAGCTTGCAGCTTTTCTTTGTGGCTAGAAAAGAAATGCAAAAGCACATTCTGAGCTTCCTTAAATTTATGCAGACTTCTACAATTTCCAGGCTCTCCAGGGCCATTATCTTTTTTGTTTTCTTGGCTGTATTTGGGGGTTGAACCCAGGGCCTCATGCTTGCTAGGCAAGTGCTCTCTCACTGAGCTGTGCCTCTAACCCCCATCCCCATTTTTCATTTTGAGACAGGGTCTTACTAAATTGCACAGGCTGCTTCTGGCCTTGAACTTGTGATTCTCCTGCCTCAGCCTCCCAAGTCACTGGGATTACAGGCAGGCGCCCCCACATCCAACCAAATTCATGATCTTATTGTGACCTTCACAATAAATGAGAGGAAATAGTGTAGACAGTATTATCCTATTTCCTGGTTAAGAAAGCTGAGGAAAGTTATGTAGCAGAACTTGAGTCTTCCCAGGCCACGTCTGGTGCTCTTGTATAACACAAGGCACTCAGTGGAAAGCATAATTACTGAGGAGTTCAGCCAATAATTCTTTCGTTTAGCTGTTTTCACATGTGGCATCAAATAGCCTCAGTATCAGCTTTCATTTTCCTTTGGCCTTTGTAGGTGTAACACAGACCTGCCTGAAGTGTGGCTTGGCCTCTGGCCATTTTCAGATTGTGGACAGAGATTCTGGGCTGGTTCCTCACAACTCAGGCAGTGGTAATGGTCCAAATGTCCTGCCTCTCAGCAAGATCACACTGGTTTGATAGATTAGACCTCTAGCCCAGTTCAGCCTGTGCACATGGTGTTCAAGATGGACCATGATTTCTGGGCCTCTCTTTCAATCCATATCCCGCCTCCAGGGCTGGGCCATGTGTTTGAAAAGAGGCACCAGTGAATGGAAATGAACATAGAATGGGGACACCACCTAGGGCCCATGTTGGTTAAGATGCTATGGAGGAGACTGGGGAGGTTTTAACCAGAGAAGACATGGGTAGGTGAGGTACTTAAAAAACCAAATCCACGTAATGTTCATAATGTGCCAGGTACTGCACTAGGGCCTGGAAATAGAGTGGCATTCCTATCTTCATGGAGCATATGCTGAGTAATAAAAATAATGAAATGTTTTTTGAGGGCTTATCTTGGTCAAATATTAATCTGGGAACGCATGCAAGTGAGTGAGTTTGATTCCTCTGTCAGAGTTCTCCTAACAGAATCAAGAGAATGTGTACACAGACATATGAGAGGGATTCATTAGGAAATTGGTTCACATGATTATGTCAAGTGAGACGTCCTATGAAATACGTCCTGCAGGCTGGGGCCCTGGGGATGACCATAGTGTGGTTTGTTCCTAATCCGAAGGCCTCAGAACCCAGCAAGCTGGTAGGATGACTCTCAGTTTGAGGTCAGAAGCCTGGGATCCCAGACAGGAGGCTGCTGGTGGAAGTCCTGGGGTCCAGAAGTCAGAAAGCTTGAACTTGTGGTGTTCAGGGCAGAAGACAAGGGCATCCCGGCTCGAGAGCTGGGGTGGAGGCCAGTTCATCTTTTATATTTGTTTTGTCTGGGCCACCAGCTGATTGCATGCAGCTGTAACCCTGTGGCATCTGATCCCATCAGATCTTGGAAGCTAAGCAGGGTCAGGCCTGGTTAGTACCTGGATGGGAGACCGCCTGGGAACACCAGGTGCTGTAGGCTTGGGAGAAGGACCTGGCAACCCCCTCCCAAAAATCAATCTGCCATTGAAAACCTTATGAACAGCAGAGAAGCACTGACAATAGTGGGTCGTAATGAGTTGGATACCGACTCCACGGCACCTAACAACAACAACCAGCTGATTGGCTTGTGGCTGCTCGTACTGAGGGTGGGCGTTCCCCACCTAGTCCACTGGGCCTCCCATGCTAACTTCCTCAGGAAACACCTTTACAGGCCCACCCCAAATAATGCTTTTCTGGGTTGCCAGATATTCTTTAATCCAGTCAAGATGATAGCTAAAATGAGCCATCACACCTCCCAACCCCCTTATGAGGCAGCTATTATTACAGTTCTTGTTTTGGAGGTAAAAAAAATTGAAGCACAAGTGCTAACAAACTTGCTGAAGATCTTATCAGCAAGCAGCAGCTGGAGGCCACCCCACACTGTCAGGCCTTAGCACGTGTGCTTAACCACTAAGCTCAGCACCTTTCCAGAATTAAAGGAAGTGGCTACAGTGTGTAAAGTACTTGCCCACACACTGTCCAACACTTCCTTACAATAGTTTGGCAAGGGACATGCTATTGCCACCATTTTCCAAGTGAGGAGCCTGTGGCTCTGGGAGATGAAGGGATTTGCCTAGCAGGTTAGTGTCCCAGAGTCTGGCTGGACGCCACCATCAGACCAGGCTGCAGGATGGCCTTTAGCCTGTATTTTAAAAGCTCCCTGCAGGGAGCACAAAACACTGATACAACTGGAAAACTGGTATCAAAGCAAAGCAAACGGCCTTTCCTCCCGTGCATTTCTTGTCATTGCCCTCAGCTGTGAGGGCAGGCTGTACTCAGGAGGCAGTGTCCAGTATACCCTGTGATCGTGCCTTCTGAGGAGCCAGATGCTCTTTCATTTTCTTCAGGAACCGTTTTATATGGTGGATTATGCACTATAGAGAGTGCAGCAGTGAGAACCATCCAGCGGTTTTGATCAGGAGGCACTCATGGACGCCTTTCGTTCCAGTGGGAAGTGCATCCTAGATGAAATCTGGTTGTCTTCTAAATTACCCACACGTGTCTTGGGGCACGCTGCCCTTCCTTGAAAACATCAACTAGACCAATCACTCACTTGCTGCTCTTCCCACACGTTGGTAATTATCTGGCAATGTTAGGGAAGTGGACCTAGATTCTATTGCTTTTAGAGCTGGAGGAGGTGAGAGGTCATTTGCACCAATTCCCTTGTTTTACAAGAGAGGAGACTGAGTAGGAGGTGCCATGACTCTCGTTCTGGTGAATAGTGTCACTTCCCAATTTTTTTCCTGCTACCGACTGACCTATCAGGGCTGGGATTTAGCTCAGTTGGTACAGCGCTGCTATGCAGCCTCTGAGGTTCTGGGTTCGATTCCCAGCACTGCAAAAACGGGAGCAAGACGTGTCAGTCCACTCCTGAGGCAATCTCTAAACAATCAATCAGCCATTGAAAACCCCATGAGGGTCACTATGAGTCGGATCTGATTCAATGGCACCTAACAACAACAACTGACAATCAGTTTACCTAGTCCAACCCCTTCTTTTAAGAGCTACTGAGGGCTCGGAGTGTAGCTCAGTGGTAGAGCACACACTTAATATGCATGACGCCCTGGTTCAATCCCCTGAACTGAACAAAACAATAAAAAGAAACAGACACAAGAAATAAATGTGACTTGACCAGTGGACGGCACACATGGACTGGAAGCTTTCTAGTGCCCAGCGTCCGCCGCCACGTATTAGCTGGGTGAGGACAAGCTGTGCTTACTGTTGCCCTGTTGTTCCCCTGTTTAGCTTAAGCGTACTCCTCACAGAAAGGTCAGAAATCATGCATACATAGTAGGGGTGGGGAGAGGTGTTTTATTTTTTAAAATTTGGTTGGGGATTCCTTTCCGAGGGAGAGAGTCACCTCCTGTGGGAAAACACACAGTGGGTGAAGAACGCTACCACCTCCTCCTTCCCCTCCCTATGAATGCTTGGAGCTCACCAAAGATTCAAAATGTTTACCTCAAGTGTTACAATGCTTGTTTAAAGTTCCTGTATAATTAAGTCTGCTCAAGTTTCAATTTCCTGACCTGGGGGGGGGGGTTCTCTGAAGAGGAAGGACGGTTGAAATTTAGTTTCCTTGTGCCTTCCTGCCACCCCTTAAACTGTATAAAAACCCCAAGCCCCTCTCCTCCGGGGTTGCCTTCCTTCCCTTGCTAGGGAGACTCTATGGGGGGTTGACCCCTGCGCCGGAAATAAAGCCTCATGTTTATTGCATCGATCTGCGACTCGGTGTCTCTCTGGGGCCTCTCTCCTCGAAGATCCTCATTTGGGGTCCTACATGGGATTACAGGCAGGTGCCCCCACATCCAACCAAATTCATGATCTCGCCAGGGCGAGTCTGCAATGCCTGAGAAGGGAAATGATTCCTCTAACAGAGGGGAAATTCCGGAATTCCAAAGAGGTGCGTGGACGTGGGGCTTGCCCTTAGAGAGAATAGTTTGGGTGCAGCCAGTGTCTCTGGAGGTGACCCCAAGAAGTACAGGAGGGGCAGGAAGGCAGGGAAGGTGCTTTAGAGAAGGGGCTTCACTGTGGGCACCCAGGGCTCCGCCGCGCAGGACCTGAGGAACTATCAGGAATAGACCTCAGAATCCTTCCCTGTGGAGTCTGGGAAAGGGAGTGCTTTTTAGATTCTTGACCCTCATTGGTTGAATGCTCCTGGCATTTTAGATTCTTGACCCTCATTTGTTGACTGCTTCTGGATTTTTAGATTCTTGACCCTCGTTGGTTGCCCGCTCCTGGCTGGCACTTTGGGGCTGCCCCCCAGGGGTGGAGCAAGTTTCTTGGCTGGGAGAAAGCCGCAGGTGGAGAAGTAGAGACGCAGAGGTAGAAAGCCTGTGTTGGCCCCGTTGGAGGACTCGGCAGTGAAGCAAGACTGGGAGGGCTCGGGTCTCAGCGGTGTCTGTTGCAGGGCGTGAGCCTGGTGGTGGAAGCCCGCGCTCTCTGTGACCGGGTGTCTCCTGCTAACTTCTTTTAAATGCACAAATTGCTTGGACTTTCTTGGGGAAACAGTGAAGGACCAAAGCATGCACCTGGGGTGATGAGGGGCAAAACAGGAGCTGGATCATGAGAACTTAAGTCTCAGGAATTGGCCGAACTCTGAGCAGAGCCTTACAGACATCCACAGGACAGGAAACTAGGTATCAAAAAGGCGTCCGCACCCCCATAGCTCATCTGTGCCCATTCTAGGTATTGAACAGGGTGTGTGGGAATGGGTGAGGTTTCCTCCTACTGGAACAGGAACCTACCTATTCCTCCTATCACAATAGGGAGTCTGGATGGTGCCTCTTGGGCCCGGACAGACAGCAGCTTCCCTCCCACCCCCTGCCAGAGCCCACCTGCTCATTGAGGTCTTTGAGAAGTTCCAGGTGCAAACTCCCTCCCTCTCCTTCGAGTGACTGTCCAGCTGAGATGAGCCCTTCGCTGACAGCTCTTCATGTCACATGATTGTGTCTCACCCTGACAAATATTTATGCTGAAGCCCAGGAGAAAGGAGACAGTGAGCCAGGCACTGTGGCACATACCTGTAATCCCAGCGACTTGGGGCACTGAGACAGGAGGATTGCATGTTCGATGCCAGAGGCAGCCTGCACAACTCATAAAGGAGGCAGTGAGAGAGCGATCTCTGGCCAAATCACTGATTATGAATATCCATTTCTCATTATCCAGGCAAATATTTGCTGATGTACTTTTGAGTGGGATGGCAGGAGGATAAATGTGTGTGTGTGTGTGTGTGTGTGTGTGTGTGTGTATTTTAAGTAAAGGAAAGTCTACAAAGGGCCAAGAGCAGATAGTTTGACAGAGGAACTCAGTGTTTTGGAGTTTGATGTATTCCTCAACTTCCAGGGCACAGACAGTGACTGGCACTGCGAGGCTGGTGATTGCTTGGCCTCCCAGCTCTTGGCATCATTGACAGGGACCCAGGTGCCATGCAACCAGCTCTCCTGGTCTTTTCTCCTCATTTCCTTCTCTGTCACTCTGTCAGCAACAGTAACCAATGAACTGACCTCACATCCAGAGAGGCAGAGTGAGGCTCTGTGTACTAAACAGGATCGTGTGTTGGGCTGGAGGTGGGGGACCTGGGTGAAACTATGGTTCTGCCACTGACTGGCCCCTTATGCCTTGGGGTCTTCATCCACTGAGTCAGGGAGGGAGGCTTCAGGGTCTGTGTGTCCTCTTCTATCCCACAGATGATACTTTGTCATTTTATCATTTTTCCTCTGGGAAGGAGATCTGAGATTGAAGTTCTATTAGGAAAGGCTCTGTTATTCTAGCAGTTACTTTGGCCTCTCTCTGTGGCTTTCTCATTTATAAAATGGGGATAATAAAGACTGCTCTTGCTAATTCTCAGAGTTTTTGGGGGAAGATCAATTGAGATCTTTGATTATAAAAACACTCTATAAATTACATAGCATTCCATTCGTTCCTGCATTCATTTGATTAACGAGCATCTATGTATGTACTGCCTGCAGCCGTAGCCCTGTGGCATCCGATCCCGTCAGATCTCGGAAGCTAAGCAGGGTCGGGCCTGGTTAGTACCTGGATGGGAGACGGCCTGGGAACACCAAAAGCTGTAGGCTGGGAGAAGGACCTGGCAACCCCCTCCCAAAAATCAATCTGCCATCGAAAACCCTATGAAAAGCAGAGAAGCACTGACAATAGTGTTTCCCCTGTTGTACAGAGGGTCGCTATGAGTTGGATACCGACTCGACGGCACCTAACAACAACAACAACATGTATGTACTGGTTCCAGAGAATGCAAACAGTCCCTGTCCTTGAGGGGCCTTCAGTTATGTGGACTCACTGTGGCTCATCCTAAAATAGCTATGGGCGCATAGAAGGTTGGCGGCTCTCAAGGGCAAGCCGGTACTCACACCTAACAGGAGAGCAATGCATTTACCCAGCCTGCAAATGTCACAGAGTTCCCGAACAGTACCTGTGTCTGTCTCCTGGGTGAAGCACGGGCTTCCTCGACTCTTATTTTACTCTTCCTCCCTGCTTATCTCTCATTGCTTGACATGTCTGTTTTGGCAGGCCCTCTTACCCAGACCACAAGAACAGAACCAGTCTGAGTAGGCAAATGTCCCTTAAAGGGAGTGGGGCCAGCTTTCTAGGTGGTACAGGTTCTTTTGTGGGCACAGAGCTCTGGGGAGGGGGCTGCCAAGCCTCACATGCTTCTTTGTGTACATATCGTGTCAGAAGTCCTAGTATGCTGTAGAAGAGCAGTTCAAAGATCTTTACTTTCTCTGTCCCCACATAAAGTGAAAAACCCCCTTACTCTACCTGTGGCTGCCGCCTCCTACCAGATGGCAGGAAGCAAGCCTGCAGATGTGAGGAGCTGACTCTTTAAGAACCCATGAGCTCCTGGGAAAAGCCAGGTTGGCTGATGACTAAGCCAAGGAGGGCTAACTATACTACACTACTCAGAAGAGAGGAGCTGGCACTCTTTTTCCATTCCTGGTCACTTCTGGCAGTGCTTCGGTATCTTCTCTACCTTTTTTCCCCCACTTCCCCCAAAAAAGACTCCAAATGCATTCTTGTAGCATTTTTCTTTTAGAAGTTCTGTTAAGTAACTTTTACGTTATTTCCTTTCCAGGCACACCCGGGCTCTGTTGCCTCTGTAAATGTTCTCATTGATACTGGTGGGAGGTGGAGTTCTTGCAGCTAAGAGGCTACTGCCTGGTTTGCATGCAGACTTTCCTCTTCACTAATTATTTGTTATTGGTTATTAGATTTTTACTTTCCAAGAGTTAGGTCTGTTTGATCCAAAACTTGTTTATTTCACAATAATAGCAACTTATTCTATAATTAAATCCAACATTATATATTTGATGAATATGAAATAGAGCTTATTTCCACAAAAAACAGTTTCAGTTTTTGAAAGCTTCAGTAAAAGCGAGTAGTTTATGAAAATTGCTATCAAATGTACAGAAGAAACAACTGGACGTGATGCAATACAGGTTGCACATGTCACTTTTGTCATATCCCGTGGGCTGGACCTTTGTTTTGTGGCTGCATGCAGGGGGAGAAATGCAGTCTTTATTCCAGGAGGCTGCACACCCGACTTTAGTCTGAGTTTCCATGACTTGGAGAGATTGAGAGAAGAAATGTTGTGGATAAATATCAGTCTATGTAAAGGCACTTTCCTCCTAGGATTCTGTTTTGATTCTCAATATTTTTTTATTTTTGGTTTTTTTTTTTTTGAGTTCTTTATAAATTCTAGTAATTAGACCTTTGTCAGATGTATAAAATGCGAAGATTTTTTCCCATTCTGTGGCGGTTTCCTTGATTCTGTTAATTGTTTCTTTTGCTGTGCAGAAGCTTCTTAATTTGATGTGGTCCCATTTATCTATTCTTGTTGCAATTTCTTGAGCAATTGGGGTCCTA
>VMDO01038794.1:0-13244 GCA_007922755.1 Pedetes capensis
TTTCTTTCAGTGCTGTATAGTTTTCATTGAAGAAGTTTTCAACATCTTTGATTAAGTTTATACCCAGTATTTTTTAGGTAATTGATTTTTTTTAACTTTTTTGTAGCAAGTTTGTTATTGGTATATAGAAAAGCTTCTGATTTATGTTGTTTTTGTCATAAAGTCATAATATCTCACTTTTCAACTCTGATTTTTCCAATTTGTGTCATCTCCTTCTTACACTTGGTAAGTTTAACTAAGGGTTTCTCTTTGTTTCATTGATTCTTTTTATTATTCTTTTGGTTTCCATATTATTGATTTTGGCTCTCATCTTTATTATTTCTTTCCTTTTACTAATTTTATGTTTTATTTGTCCTTAGTTTTCTAAGACCTTGAGGTACATTATTAGGTTATGTATTCATGATGTCTCTGACTTTTTAAGTATACACGTCATGGCTATAAACTTCCATTTTCGAACTAACTTTGCTGTGTCCCATGCTGTGTCCTCTTAAGTATTGTTTGCTTTTTCATTTGAATCTAGGAAGATTTCAATTTCCCCTCTGATTTCTTCAATACTGTACTCATTGGTAAAAAACATACTATCCAATCTCCATGTGTTTGTACATTTTATTAGTTTATTTCACTGTTTATTTCTAGCTTTAATCCATTATTATCTCACAAGATACAAGAAATTATTTCAATTTCTTTTTATTTGTTAGGATTAGTTTTCTAACCTAAAATATAACCTATTTTGGAGAAAGTTCCATGAGCTGCTGTGCAGAACATGTATTGTGTAACTGTTGGATGGGATATTCTATAGATGTCTGTTGAGTTGATCTGTACTGCAGCTTAACTCTGAAGTTTCCTTTTGATTTTTTTTTTGTCAGACTGATATATCTGTTGATAAGTGTGTGGTATTGAAATCTCCCATTATTACCATACATGGACCTAATTATCCCCTTTTGTGTCCAGTAGTATTTGTTTTATGAATTTGAGTACACTAAATGTCAGTGCATAGATAGATAGATAGATAGATAGATAGAGATAGAGATATTTACAATCATTATATCTTCCTGATAATTTTTTCCTTTTATTACTTTATAGTGACATTTTTATCTCTTTTCACTAATTTTGGCTTTAATTCTACTTTGTTAAACATAAGGATGGCTACTTCTGCTTGGTTTTGGATTCCATTTGCTTGGTGTATCTACCTCCAACTTTTGCTTTCAATCTGTCAGCATCTTTGCCAGTGAGATATGTTTTTTTTTTTTTTTTTTTTTTTGCAGATAATAAACTGTGGAATTTCTTTATTAATCCAATCAGCCAGTCAGTGTCTTTTCATTGGAGACTCAAGACCATTTACATTTAGCGCTATTATTGACCATTATGTGCAGATTCTTTAGAGGAATCTTATTTCACTAGCATTCTTTGGAGAGTTAGACTAACTAAAACCAGAAAAATATAATCTGCAAATCTTCTTAATAGGACATCTGTGAACTATAACAAGTAGCAAGACACAGCAAATAAACAATTGAGGGTGTCATAAGATGAGGTACAGTATGATTTCTGTCCCCAGAATGCCTTGCTACTTGTAACCTTTTTACATAATTTGTGACAGTTTTTTGTCTAAAAGCAAGTACCAGTGTTGATTCTTATATTAAATATTAACAAAATTTAAGCTTGTATGCAAATTACATTATATAGAAGTTATTTTATGGCCTAACATTCCAATATAGTGTAGTGAGTACTCCACTGAGGGGGAGAACGCCCCACAGCAAGATAGGGTCCGTAACTTCATAAAGCCACCAGACCAGTTTTCATAAAACCCTATGATATGTGTGTCTCTGTTTTCAAAACTTTATGTAATGATGCATTATAGATCTTCTGAAGAAAATTCATTTTATTTTATCTATCAGACTTTTAAGACATTTCCCTCATTTTATCTTTCAACTTCAGTCCCCATTACTTCTCAACATTGAAGGTTTGTTTTCTCCTCTTCTCCACCCCACAATGGAGTTTTTTAGAGCTATATTCTTCTTTTCCTACACCCCCATGCACTACTTCTTAAAGTTTCCTCCAATTATATAAGCCACTTTTTAAATTTCTTTTGTAAAATATGCTGCTCATTGTGCTATATGAATCATCCACTCATCTGAAAAATACTGCTTTTGGTCTGATTCTATTCCCTCTCCAATATGTTATCCAGTCTTCAGAATTTTTCTTTTATCTTCATAAAATAGCCCAGTGCTTTGCCCATAAGATAAAATAAAAACTCTTTCACATATTATTTTACCAGAATATGGCTGAGCTGTGAATAACAATGCCCAACATAAGAGTGACTTAAATAGAAAATAATTTCTTCTTAATGTAACTGTCTGGAAAAGGCAGCTTAGCACTGTAATGAAAGCACTGTTTCTGGTACCAAAGATCCTTCTATGTTGCTGTCCTGCCTGTTCCATGGTTTTGCCCTAGATTCTATGTTCCAAGATGGCTTACTGCCCCAATAACATTTCAAAGAGCAAACTGAAGAAGAAAGAAAAGAGAGAACAGCACCTCTCCCATTAAGGATGCATTTTAGAACTAATATACATCACTTCCCCACAGCCCATTGCCCTAAACTTAATAATAAACAAACAAATAAACAAACATGCTTAGCCATTAAGGAGGGTGGGACTTATGTTACTTATTTCAAATGATAATATGGTCAACTAAAAATTGCAGATTTTGTTATCAAAAGAGATCTGAATACATGGCAAGTAGACCTACTCTCAATTATGTAAGGATTACAAGGCTATTACTAAATCCATACCTACCTCTGTAGCATTTTAATATTTTTTCACTCTTTCTACCTTGGCAATTACAATACTTTTCAAGTTCTCAATATCTACCTGAAATCACATGATCTTTTCACATTTAGATATTTAACATCTATTCATTCTTTGTTTCTTAACTTAAGGTCACTTCCTCAAAGTTGAGTTGGGTTTTCTTGTTATAAGTCCAGTAGTACTAGAGTTAGTCTTTCAATGTATTTTGATTAGTTTTTGTGACATTATAATATGGTACTGGTGTTCTGTGGATGGCTGTAAAGTCATTGTTATTTTCTCTTCTTGGGTGAAGCTGTTTGTTGTTAGGTGCCATTGAGTCAGATCCAGCTCACACTGACCCTATGTACAACAGAACGAAACACTACCCAACACTGCCGTGCCTGACTCTATTGTCAGTGCGTCTCTGTTATTCATAGGATTTTTGATAGCAGATTGATTTAGGAGTGGGCTACCAGGTCCTTCTTCCAAGCCTACAGCACCCAGTATTCCTGTGCAGTCTTCCATTCAACTACTAACCAGGCCTGACCCTGCTTACCTTCTGAATCTAACAAGATACAATACCAGATTGATATGACTGTAGGCAATGTATGAAGGTGTACACTCCACAAAGTCTTCAACTGAGATTCTCAATTTGTAGGTCCCATGGTACTGGTTCTGGCTACCTGCTTACAACTCTCCCATCTCCCCATCCTTCTGTTGAGATAGTGTATATTCTTATGTAGTCCTCCCAGGTGGACTTCCATTAAGGTAACATAAGATTGAATGTCTTTTGTAGGGTCTACATCTGCTCCCCAAGACACATTTATTTTGCTCCTTCCAAACTCCTTTATTGAAGCTAATGCAACTGCAATCACTTCTATGTGTTAAGTCATCAGGAAGGGACAATTTCAGCCAGCTTTTCTCTTCTTTTCAGATATGAGTGAGTAATAAGTCATAAGACTCTTCAAATACTAAAGATAGCATGTTAAACTCTCTGAGATATCCCTTTGAAGGCCCATTCACTTGATCTGAGGTGAGACAGAAATACTCATCTTCCTGAACTCCTTGAAAGGAATGGGGAATCCAAACCACCTAAATATTCTCTTCAAAGAAATCTTTCCTCACCTCGGTGTTCCAGTTTCTTCTATATAGCTTAGACATGGGTGGAGAGGCAGGCTAAAACTAGCTTACTATCTCTTAGCATGTATTGCAGAGATAATGAAACGACTCTATTTACAGGGAGGGATTTTCTCTTTTTGGTATATCCTTTGTGGCTTCAAATGCAACTGAAATAAACGTACTCTTTTAATACGATATTTTTTGAGGGAAGGACAAGTATATTGTGTAACTCAGCGCCAGAGAAATTTTGGTTCTCTCCTGTTAGGAAGTTTCCTAATAATCTAACTTGGCATATGCATAAAATTCACACATCCATACATAGAAAGAAATGAACAAAAAGTTAAGAGATTCAATTAAAAGTGGAGATTAGGGCCTTAATCATTTTTATATGCATGTGTGTGCGTGTGCATGTACGTGTGTGTGTGTGTGTGTGTGTGTGTGTGTGTGTGTATCTGACAGGGTCCTGCTATATATATAACCCAGGTTGGCCTTGAACTCATGATCTTCCTGCCTCAGCTTCCTGAGTGCTAGAATTATAGGCATGCACCCCACCATGTCCAGCTTTTAAATATCATTCTAAAGAGTTATAACATGATCCTATAAGCTGAACAGAACCACTGTGGAATTTCACCGGAAGATTATTTTTAAAAATACATTATGTTACTCATCATACTTTTGTAATCACTTCAGAACTTGAGAATGAAAAAATTTGTTGTAGGGACATTTCTATTAGTGGCTCTATTATAATGTGATAGAATTGGATGGTCCCACTGGATTTACATAACTCTTCCTTTGCTTCAAAGATTACAGAATTCCAGGGTAAAGAGATTATAATTCTGTACCAATTCCATTAATACTGCAATGAAAAAATATTTTGTAAGGTTCCTATACCATATAAAAATAGGAATGTTGTCCATAAGGACAGTAGATATCCTTTAATATAATTTTTCAATGGAAGCCATGTAATCTAGCTGAAAGAATGCATAGTAAAATAAATAAACTAATAAATAAATAAAGTCAATGAGATAATTTAGATAGGTCCATATGAATGCTTCCTTATGAACATTATTTGAAGGAGCTACTACTATCATTCAATTCTAAGTGTTAATAAAGCAGAAAGAGAATTGAAAAGCCATATGACTCTATTCTACAAGAACTAGTTAGTAAATCTGACTAACACTGGCATAGATATGATAATCAAATCCAGATCTATTAATGATACTGCCAGGAGAAGCATATAAATATAAAAATAAAAGGACAAGAAAAGAGCCCTAAGGGACTACACATTTTACAGTAACTGTTTCTGATGAGCTGCTACCCAATATAGTATGCTGTGTCTGCTGACAAAGATAATTACATTTCAAGCCAATTTAATGCTGGCTCAGAAATTCCAACTCACATTTCTGGAAGATCTAACAATAGCTCACTGTCTCCCATGTCAAAGGTGAGTGCTAGATCTAACTTTGAGAGTAGGAATTCATTTTTTTCTCAGTAAATTTCACCTATTACTGAATATGAACAAGTAGTCACTGGCAACAGGAACACCTAAATCCACGTTAGAATCTTATCAAATATTAGTCATAGATAATGGTAACTTCAGGTAAAATATCAAAATGTTTATGTTAATTAAATTTTTTCTGAAAGAGACAAGAACTAGAAATTTTGAATTATAATGCATCAGCCACATCGTTGATAATCCTAAAGTATTCAAAACATATAATAAATTTTGACTTAACAGTCCATTTTGTTTCGGTAGATTCAGTGTTTACATAATTTGTTCAATTAAAGAAGGAAAAGGCAAGGAAAATTGTGTTAATAGGCTACAGTATTCTTTTATTAAAAATTTTATTGTGCCATAGTTTCACAAGTGTAAGCAGAACCAAATAAGTCTTTAAGACAAATAAAGGAGAAAGATAAAAGTAAATACAACAAAGTTTCCAAAAAATGAATTGTGTGTATTTGTTTAAGGAATTATTTTGAAGTAACATTTTTAAGGATAAAAAATGGGAGGATTTTATACATATAGTAAATCTAAATATAAATCAATAAATTCAGGTATGTAAGAATCACTTTTGTTGTTCTCTTACAATAAATAAATCATATTCCCCCATCTCACTGAAATATGGGAAAGGCAACCCCAATCATTCTACTGTGTATCCTTCTAAGATTGTAGGAATGCCTATAGGTCTTAGTCAAAGCCAACTGTCATGAAGTACGCCCTGTCCCAATGCTGGTATTTTCCTCAGTTTTGCCATTTCTAATGTTTTAATGGCTTTGTTAGTGCTCAGTATCAAATCTGTAGAGAACTGCTGCAAAAACCTAGTACTTTTATAGCATATAAACCTCTCTTTCCAAGCCTCTGGAGATATTTTATTTTTTTTTATTATTTTATCCATTAGCAAGATGAGGGAAACATAAATTGTACTTCTTTCAGCAAGATTACATGGTTTCAATTGAAAAATTATCTTAAAAGATATCTATCATACAGTTCTTATGGACAGTTTTCTTATTTCCCTGCTTTTTTCTCTTGACAATCCCCCCTGCCATACACTTAGCATATTAAAGCTGGGACCAGGTTTTAGAAAACATAAACCAGAAAGGAAAATGCATTACTTAAGAACAAATAGAGCTGCTCTCACAAAACATTCAAAGATATAGTGGCTGAAACAATACCAAAGTTTATTTTTCTTTCATATAACATCTGGAGATAAGAGATCCACTAGTAATAGGAGAATCCTCCCATCTTCAACCTTTGGGTCCCTGATATAGAATCAAGATGGCTGCTCAAGTTGTCTTCATTCTAACCAGTTGGAAGGAGAAAGTGGCTGAGGAGATCAAGTATCTAGTTATTTTTAGGACCATGACTGATTCATAGCCACATGACCCATGTAGCAGTGCAGAGCCCCATACTCAAAAAGGGACTTTGGGATTTAATGCTCCACAGACTCTATCTTGAATTCTTAATAATTCTATTTTTGAATTTTTGTTTTATAAGAGAATTCCAAAGGGACAATGAAATATGTGCAAAGGGATTGGAACCCTGTCTCAGGCTTGCACACACTTCCTGTGACCCTTCCACTTCCTTAAAACGTCTTTGGCTAGTCTCTCTCCACCCCTACCCAGTTACTACTGTTGTCCCCACTATCAACAGAGGTTTAGTTGTTGTAAATAAAGTTGATATCAACCATCAGTGTCCATGTTTTCTGTGTAAGTAAGCTTTCCTTTCTCTAGTTAAACATATAAAATTTGCTGGCTCATATGGTAGGGAAGTTGTTAACTTTATTAGAAGCTGCCAACCCATTTTCCAGGATGGCTATACCATTTCATATTGTCTCCAGCAGTGAATGAGAATTACAGTTGTTCCACATCTTCACCACATTTGATATTGTCCGTATTTTTTATTTTAGCCATTGTAATAGTTGTGTAGTAGTATTTCATTCTGATTGTAGTCTGGATTTTCCTAATGGATAATAGTGTAAATATATTTTATACACTTATTTTCCATAAAGGAAATGTCTGCTCAAAGTTTTGTCTTCTTTAATTGAGTTGTCTATTTCTTTATTGTTGAGTCTGGGAATTCTTTATATTTGTCAGATACATGGCATGCAATTATTTTTTTCCCAAGCTGTAGCTTCTGTTCTAATTCTTTTGATAATGTCATTGGCAAAACAAAATTTCTTAATTTATTTTTTTACCATGGAACAGTGACTTTTTGCATTTATTTTATTTATTAATTTTGGTTTCGTACAAATAAGTCTTTTGCTAGGTTCATTATGCAACCTAAAAATCACTTTTACTTACACATTCATCATCTTACATATGTTACATATCAATAAAAACTAAAGAAGAAAAGAAGTAGGAATTTTAATTGATGTTCAATGAAAACTGCAGGCAATCATGAGTGATATTCCTGTTGATTTTTTCCCTTCCCCCATTTTTATGCACTCATATCATTGCATCTTATATTTTGAGATTTTCCTTTCCCTCTTTACCCCTGTACATTATTTCTCCTCCCACTCTCCCCTTCCCTATCCTCCACTCTCATTCACTGCTCCCCTCCCTCTTTTTTCTGAGCTGCTTTTATTTTTCCTTCTTAGATAAGTATGATTATTCATTTTTCCATGCCTAAATACGTATATATTTTTTCTTCAAGTTATATTTAACTCCCACATATGAGTGACAACATATGGTGTTTCTCTTTTTGAGCCTGAGTTAATTTACTTAAAATGATGTTCTCTAGTTCCATCCATTTTGCTGCAAATGAAAAATTTCATTCTTCTTTATTGCTGAGTAATATTCCATTATGTATACACACTGCAATTTTTCAATCTACTCTTCTGTTGATGGACATCTCGGTTGATTCCACACCCTTGCAATTGTAAAAAGTGCTGCTTTAAATATGTAAGTGCAAGTGTCCCTGTGATATGATGACTTACCTTCCTTTCAGAATATTCCCAGGAGTGGTATAGCTTGGTCATATGGCAGTTGTATTCTTAGTTTCATGCTTTTAGTGCCCATTTTAAAATTTCTTGGCCTAACTCCAGATGAAAAAGATTGTCTGTGAAGGCAGGTGTGGTAGTGCACAGTTGTAATCTCAGCATTTAGGAAGTTGAGGCAGTAGGATCATGAGTTTCAAGCCAACTTAAACTACTTAGTGAGATTTTGTCCAAAAAAGAAAAAAGAAACAAGGAGAAAGAAGGCAAGAAAGAAGGAATGACAGAAAGAAGAAAGAAAGAAAGAAAGAAAGAAAGAAAGAAAGGAAGGAAGAGAAAGAAAGGAAGGAAGGAGGAAAGAAGGAAAGAAAGAGAAAGGAAGGAGGGAGCGAGGGAGGAAGGAAGATGGTCCTGTTTCCTATTAAACACGGTGTAAATTTATATTTTCCATATGCAACTGTGAACTATTTTTGGTAATATTTATGTTAGGAGTAAGTTTATGTCTAGGTTTATGTACTTGAAAATGGATGACTCATTGTGCCAACACTATTAAAAAGACCAATCTTTCTCCATTTAATTACTTTTCCATCTTTTGTAACTCAAATGGACATATTGATGAAGATCTATTTCTTTATTCTCTGGTTACATTTATTCATATTTTTATTTCTTCACCAATAATGTACCACCTTCATTACTGTCCGTGTTGTCTCTTAATGAATTGGTTTTTCATCAAATGAGTTTTCTTAGCAGTACATTTTCTCCTACTATTAGTGGATTCTATTTGGGTTCTCCTTGTGCCCATGAACCCTGCAGCCATAGCCCTGTGGCATCCGATCCCGTCAGATCTTCGAAGCTAAGCAGGGTCAGGCCTGGTTAGTACCTGGATGGGAGACCGCCTGGGAACACCAGATGCTGCAGGCTTGGGAGAAGGACCTGGCATCCCCCTCCCAAAAATCAATCTGCCATTAAAAACCTTATGAACAGCAGAGAAGCACTGACAATAGTGTTTCCCCTATTGTACAGAGGGTCACTATGAGTCGGATACCGACTCAATGGCACCTAACCTGTGCCCATGATTTAAAACTGCCATAAGTGTGATACCCCCACACATCTGTCAGTTTGCCTCACTGTGGGGGCTTGTGTGTTGCAATGAGGCTGAGAGCTCTGCCACTGTAACCTCGGACATGAGCAAGGTTACCCAAGGTGGACAGGTTTTCAGCTGAGCTTCCAGACTAAGACAGACTAGGGAGTAGGCACTGGTGAGCCACTCCCAAAACAACAAGCCATTGAAAACCCTATGGATAGCAAAGAGACACTGTCAGATATAGTGCCGGAAAATGAGGCCCCCAGGTTGGAAGGCACTCAAAAGACTATTGGGGAAGTGTTGCCTCCACCAAGTGGAGTCTACCGTGATGACAGAAATGGAGTAAAGCCCCAGGGTGCTCAACTTGCTGATGTGGCATGACTCAAAATGTAAACGTCCATTAATAATTGGAACATGGAATGTACATAGTATGAATCTAGGAAAATTAGAAATTGTTAAAAGAGAAATGGAGCGCATAAACATTGACATTCCAGGCATCAGTGAGCTAAAATGGACTGGCATAGGCCATTTTGAGTCAGACAATCATATGGTCTACTATGCTGGGAATGATAAACTAAAGAGAAATGGGGTTGCATTCATCATCAAAAAAGACATTTCAAGATCGGTCATGAAATACAATGTTGTCACTGATAGAATAATATCCATATGCCTACAAGGAAGGCCAGTTAATATAACTATTATTCAAATTTATGCACCCACCACTAAGGCCACAAATGAAGAAAGGGAAGACTTCTATCAGCTTCTGCAATAGATCAAACATGCAATCAAGACATACTGATAATCACTGGTGACTGGAATGCAAAGGTTGGAAACAAAGAAGAAGGCTTAGTAGTTGGAAAATATGGTCTTGGTGATAGAAATGAAGCTGGAGATCGCATGATAGAATTTTGTCAGACCAATGACCTTTTCATTGCAAATACATTTTTTCAACATCATAAACGGAGACTGTACACATGGACTTCACCAGATGGAACATACAAGAATCAAATTGACTACATATGTGGAAAGATGGAGATTGCATGATAGAATTTTGTCAGACCAATGACCTTTTCATTACAAATACATTTTTTCAACATCATAAATGGAGACTATACACATGGACTTCACCAGATGGAACATACAGGAATAAATTGACTACATATGTAGAAAGAGACAATGGAAAAGCTCTATACAAAATGTCAAAACAAGACCAGGTGCTGACTGTGGATCAGACCATAAACTTCTCATATCCAAGTTCAAACTGAAGCTGAAGAAAATTAGAACAACTATACGGGAGCCATGGTATGACCTTGAGTATATCCCACCTGAGTTCAGAGACCACCTCAAAAATAGGTTTAATGCATTAGACACAAATGATAGGAGACCAGAAGAGCTGTGGCATGACATAAAAGATACCATTCAAGAAGGAAGAAAAAAGTTCTTAAAAATACAAGAAAAAAAAAAAAGACCAAATTCCATGTCAAAAGAGACACTGGGCCTTGCCCTTGAACGTCAAGCAGCTAAAGCAAAAGAAAGACATGACAAAGTTAAAGAACTAAACAGAAGATTTCACAAGGTAGCTCAAGAATACAAAAACAAATATTATAATGACATGTTCAAGGAGCTAGATGCAGAAAACCAAAAAGGAAGAACACGCTCCGTGTTTCCCAAGCTTAAGGAAGTGAAGAAAAATTTCAAGCCTAGAGTGGCAGTAGTGAAAGATTCTACAGGGAAAATATTAAATGATGCAGGAAACATCAAAAGAAGATGGGAAGAGTACACAGAGTCATTATACAAGAAAGAATTGGTAGATGACCAACCATTCCAAGAGGTTGCATATGAAGAGGAACCAATGGTGTTAAAGGACGAAGTGGAAGCTTCCTTGAAAGAACTGGCAAAACACAAGGCTCCAGGAATTGATGGGATACCAATAGAGATGTTTCAACAAACAGATGCAGCACTGGAGACGTTAACATGTGTTTATGCCAACAGATTTGGAAAATAGCTACTTGGCCAACTGACTGGAAGAGAACCATATTTGTGCCTATTCCCAAAAAAAAGGGATCTAACTGAATGTGCAAACTATTGGACAATATCATTAATATCACACACCAGCAAAATTCTACTAAAGATCATTCAGAAGTGGCTGCAGCAATATATAGACAGGGAATTACCAGAAAATCCAGCAGGATTCAGAAGAGGGTGGGAAACCAGGGACATCATTGCTGATGTCAGGTGGATATTAGCTGAAAGCAGAGAATATCAAAAAGATGTCTATCTATGTTTTACTGACTATGCAAAAGCATTTGATTGTGTGGATTATAACAAATTATGGATAACACTTCAGAAAATGGGAATACCAGAACACCCAATTATGCTAATGAGAAATCTGTACATGAACCAGGAGGCAGTTGTTCTAATAGAACAAGGAAACACTGCGTGGTTTAAAGTTGAGAAAGGTGTGTGTCAGGGCTGTATACTTTCACCCTATCTCTTTAATTTATACGCTGAGCAAATAATCCGAGAAGCTGGACTTTATGAGGAAGAATGTGGCATCAAGATTGGAGGAAGACTCATTAATAACCTGCATTATGCAGATGACACATCTCTCTGCTTGCTGAAAGTGAAGAGGATTTAAAACATTTACTGATGAAGATCAAAGATCATAGCCTTCAATATGGGTTACGACTAAACATCAACAAAACAAAAATCCTTACAACTGTGTCAGCAAGCAACTTCACAATAAATGGAGAAAAGATAGAGGTTGTCCAACATTTTGCTTTGCTTGGCTCTATAATCAACACCCGTGGAAGCAGTAGTCAAAAAATCAAAAGAAACATTACTCTTGGAAAAGCCTTGGCAAAAGATCTCTTTAGAATATTGAAAAGCAAAGATGTCACATTGAAGACAAAGGTGTGTCTGACTCATGCTATGATATTTTCAGTCGCATCATATGGTTGTGAAAGCTGGACATTGAACAAGAGAGACAGAAAAAAAATTGATGCTTTTGAATTGTGGTGCTGGAGACGTCTATTGAGTATACCATAGACTGCTGAAAGAACCAACAAATGTGTCCTAGAAGAAGTGCAACCAGAGTGCTCCTTGGAAGCAAGAACGGCCAGACTGCGTCTTACATATTTCGGACATGTAGTCAGGAGAGATCAATCCCTGGAGAAGGACATCATGTTTGGGAGAGTGGCAGGTCAACGCAAAAGAGGAAAACCCTCCACCAGATGGATTGACACAGTGCCTGCAACAATGGGCTTAAACATAAATAAGATCGTTTTCCTGGCACAGAATTGGCAAGTGTTTTGATCTGCTGTACATAGAGTCGCTATGAGTCGGACTCGACTCGATGGCACCTAACAACAACAACCTAAGTGAGAAAACCTGAGTAATATTAGGGCTTACCATCTTTGTTTTACCTTTCTCAAAGATTTTTTACTGTTGTTGTTTTAATGTCTGAAAACAGTTGTTTTGTATATATTTTCCTGGTTAAAATTATTTTCATAGAAGGTTAGGATAAATATTTATTGCTTTACTATAGCTGGAAGTAAAATTCCATTCTTGTATTTTTCACCCATTTGAATGATATCAGATAAGGGGTATATATATGAGTGTGTGACAAACTAAATCCTTATATAAGCATTAGCATATAAACATTTAGATGAACATAAATTTTCATCATGTGACTGCTAGCTTGTGGTAAAGTTATGTTAACTTTCTAAGAAACATTTTTGTAAAGAAGTTGCACCACTTGCATCCTCACCACCAGTGGAAAAAAGTTCCATTTGCTTTACATTCTTGTGCCTTTTTTATTTTTTT
>VMDO01038795.1:0-13180 GCA_007922755.1 Pedetes capensis
TATATATATATATATATATATATATATATATATATATATATATTTGTTGTTGTTGTTGTTGTTGCTCAGTGTAACAATCTCTAGCTTGTAACTGAGTTTGTGTTTATGTTATTTATAGGATTTGATTTGAATTTGTCATTGATAGGTGCCTGGTATTTAACTCATTTGTTCTTTGTTCCTTTTTTTAATTTTTTTTCTTTTCTTGCTTTGTTGGGTACTTGGGTTTAAATTAATGTAAGATATATATCCAGTTTATCTTCACTCTTACCTATTAATTAGAATATATTTATAATCATTGGCTCTAAAGTTTTACATTTTATAATTTATAAGCATCTATTCTCATACAGGGCTGGGATTTAGCTCAGTTGGTAGTACACCGCTCTGCAGTCTCTGAGGTCCCAAGTTCGATTCCCAGCACCACAAAATGGGAGAAGGATGTGGCAACCCACTCCCAAGGCAATCCCAAAACAGTCAGCTATTGAAAACCCTTTGAGGGTCGCTATGAGTCGGACTCGACTCGATGGCACCTAACAACAACAACAACATTCTCATACAGCCTGCAGCCATAGCACTGTGTCTTCTGATCCTGTCACATCTCGGGAGCTAAGCAGGGTTGGGCCTGGTTAATACTTGTGTGGGAGATCGCCTGGGAACACCAGAAGCTGTAGGCTTGGGAGAAGGACCTGGCAACCCCCTCCCAAAAATCTGTCATTGAAAACCCTATGAATAGCAGAGAAGCACTGACAATAGTGTTTTGCCTGTTGTACATAGGCAAATGTACAAATCTGCTATGGAACAGATAACAACTCCGCAGCACCTAACAACAACAACAACACTTTCATACAATATTATACCTTCACATAGAGAGTAAAAATCTTTGTATTTCTCACTTCCCACATTTGTGCTATTGTTATTATACTCTATTCTGCCTATTTCATGATCCCCAAAATGCATTTTTACTAGTTGTGTTAAGACTTAAAGACATTTAAAATAAATAAATAAATAAGAATAATGCATTCTACATTTATCTTCAGTTATTTTATGTTTTGTTGTTTCTATTTATGTTTTAGTTATTACATTTACTAAAATTTCCTTTTTAAAAATTTCTCATGCCTTCATTGTCCATTTTTATAAGGCAGTTCACCTAAAGATACATTTTATTGCTTGTGCCCTTATGAAATATATCTTATTAAGCCTCAGTTTTGAAATACAATTTCACTAAATTTTATTACTTCAGTCAACAATATGACTATGGCTATGTAGATGTATATGTGTTTTGTGTATAAGTTTGTGTGTAAATTTACATATCAACTTCTCAATTGTATCTCTTACCCTCTTTCACTTCTCTTGTCTTTCTTCAATTACATTTATATTAGAATATATGGTATTATATCCAGGATGCTGTTCTGATTCTTTTTTAATCATTCATTTCTCTTTGTATTTGTGTTTGGATAGTTTCTCTTTATCTACACTCCCTTCTTTCCTGTTTTTCTTCCATTCTTCCTTTCTTTCCTACTTGTTATTGTGGATTTCAACCCAGGGTCTTAACACATACTAGGCAAGTCCTCTACCACTAAGCTGCATCCCCAAGCTCCTCTCTCTTTATTTTATATTTTGAGAAGGATCCACAAAGTTGCACCTCCTACCTCTGGTCTTGAACTCATGATCCTCTTGCCTTAGCCTCCCGAGTGCTTGGATTACATTCTTGCCCCACGTAACCCAGCTTCTTTATTTATGATGAATTCAGTTTGTTGGAAATATCAAATGAATCTTATATATTATGCATATTTTTCTAGCATTTCCATCAGACTCTTATTTCCAATTAGCTTTTTTAAAGTATTGGCCATAGATTTTACAGCAGACAAAGCCCATTTGCTCTGACAACTTAACAATTTCCAGGCGTGGTTCTATCAATGGTGTACACTCCTGACAAGTTTTTTTTTCCTTGATTGCTTTTAACTTTTGATTGAATAATGGACATTATATGCTAAAGAATGTTAAAAACTGCAATAAATTGAATGCACACCTCTTTGCTCAGGCAATTCTGGGGCATGAAAGACTCAGATCAGTCAATTGTTGAGACGAAATTTCACTTTTGTTATTTCTGTAATTACTTCAGCAAACCACAAGCTTCACATGCCTTGTTGATGGGATGGGATGATACTTATTTGTAGCATTACATCCTCTGCTTCTATCAGACCTATATGTGTATATCACAGACTTTTCTTTTTCCATACTCTTGTTCCTCAACCAGCTGTGCATGCTGTTGATTTTTACTGGATGCCATTATCATTTTGAAAATAAGGCAAGTAGTTTTCAGATTGACTGGTCAAGACTCAGGCTTAGAGGGGTTTCTACAGAAACCTACAGAGCCTCAGAGAAAGACACTTCTTATCATTCTTGCTTATTCTTCTCATGGCAAGCTACCTCCTGTATCAATGTAAACCATGAATTGGAAGGGAGTTAACATGGTCTTTCAAAGCATTAATTAAATGGCCCTTTATTAATGTATTGTTGTTGGCATGAGTGGATTTTCTACTCATTCCCCAGTACCACATAGCTGTTTTTCTCCCCTTATCTGAGGTAGTATATAATCCCTGTACTCATTTGTTAGGAGGGTTTGCTATATTCCTACAGCAGCTTCAAGATTTCTTTCTTTATAAAGAATGGAGTCTAGAATACAATGGAATTTTCTACAGATGCACTACCAGATGTGCTTTCTCAGATCAGTTCTCTTGCCACTGTTTCTGGCATTTATCTGGTGTTATCCCATATTATTATTATTATTATTATTATTATTATCACTATCATTATCATTATTATTATTTTGATACTGGGGGTAGACGCCAGAGCCTCACACTTGCATGCTTCCCAAGTGCTGGACAACTGAGCTGCATGCCCAGCCAATTTTTTTTTTTAACTTTTTGAGATAGGATCTTGCTAAATTACGCAGACTGCCTCTGGTGTCAAACTTGCCATCCTCTTGCTTCTGCCTCCCAAGTCACTAGGATTACTGATGTGCACCACTGCGCCTGGCTTTATCCCAAATTATTAAACCCAAAAGAATGCAAAGACAATTCTCCAACTGGAAGAAACATGCAACAAAGTGAGATTGATTAGTATCTGTTTTTCATAACTTCCTGAGGAGACTTAATCCAGACAGAATATACCATGGTATAGTTTACCCAAACAATTCAAAGTACCTTAGGTGAACTGGATGCTAGGCCTTCTATTTGGTGCCAGAGCCATCCTTTATCATGTGGCTCAGGTTGTGGCTTCATTAGGCTAAAGGAGATGGCACCTACTGTGGGAGCCTCCTCCTTACCCCAGAGGGAATTCATAGACAAGTAAATTTAACATGAACTTACTTTTTTCTGCCTTTAAAAACATGAGTAACTAAATATTTTGCATCTAACCTAAGTGTTTGATATTTTTTATTAGCACTCATGGAACTATGGTAGACTAAAATTTTAGCTTAGTGGAATAATGAAATCTCAGATCCCTGTTGCTCTTGACAGCAAGTACTTGTTGCACTCCAGCTTTAGTTCTCCCAGAGACTGTAAACTTTAGACATTTAAGAAGTCATTGTAATGTCTAGCTTTTTCCTCTTACCCACATATTTCCTCTGAGGAATTGCCAAAAGTGAAACAGTTTAGGTCACTGTTTCTATTTGCGATAACTGCAAAACAATTCATTTGAGAAAATCAAATAAGTCTAATTTTACAAATTATCTAGTCTGTTTCTCATAATCATCGTGACAATGTCATTTTCTTGTGACTGTCCTTAAAATCTGACACTTTTTTATTCTGCAGAGAAGTTATCAAAAGAAAAAATTCTATATTATTGTTTGCAAATGTTGGGCCCCACATTCCGGCGCCAACTCTATGTGGGGCACACGCCTCCGGGCTGGCATGGAGGTTTGGAGGGGCGGCACTTCGTTGGTGATCAGATGGAGAGCAGGTTCTTTACTTATTGATGATTGCAATGGGAGAGCGTTCTTTCCTCATGGAAAGACCGGGGGAGAGCAGGAAAGCTGTTTCCTCATCGGTGGTCTGGGCAGGAATGGGCCAGAAGGCACAGAAGGGCCTAGAAGGATCGAGCTGCGGCAATGCAACTCTTTATATAGCTTGCCCACAGAATGGCCTGACCTAATCAGGTTTCAGTCCAATTGTCCAATCAGGAAGGGTTTTGTACAAACATGCAACCAAGTTACTTTCATTTTCCCTAGATTTCTAATTTACAAACCAGATATTCAAAAGCTGTTTTCCCAGTTTGGGAGTTTTTGCCAATTTCCTCCCAATTTTTCCGTACAGCAAATATTTAAAAATCAATATTGAAAGTGGTTTCCTATCATGAGATTTATCATTAATCACCTTCAGCAGGACAAAGGAGTCTTACTTTTTTATATGATCATTAATATTTTTATTACTTTATATTATTATTGTTATTGTTATTGCTGTATAATATTTGGCAAGGGGCCAAATAAAAATAATATTTTGTAGCTTTAATATGAATTGTTCTAGTAATAGTGATGTATTTATGTATCTATTATTCATTTATATTTTCAATTTTTATTCTTTTTTCTGTTTATTTGTAAGAATTGCTAATTTATTATTAATATTAATCCTGTGTGTCTGTACCAAAGACACTTTCTTCCCAATCAAAAATAAATGTAATATGTAGCATTTTTCACAAGGTAAATACATCTTTTGTAGAATCTATTCCATTAACATGTTAATTGCCATATTTGTCATTATTATCACCTTAGTATTTTATTTCTATTTACAACATAATTTGATACTTGACAGAGTAAGTTTTATTGTTTTCTGTTGATAAATTAATCTTGGCTATTGCATGCTTACATTTCTCTGTGAATTTATGAATTACCTGACATGTTTTATAACAGAGTGAGTATTCTTAATCTGAAAATTTGAAATCCAAAATCTCCAGTATCTGAAACTTTTTGAATTCACGCATGATGCCACAAGAGGAAAATTCCACACCTGATATCACGATGGGTTGCCAGGAAATCATTGTTGTTGTTGTTGTTAGGTTCCCTGAAGTCTGGTCCACCTCATAGAGACTCTCATAGGGTTTCCAATGGCTGATTGTTCCAGGATTACTTTTGGATTAGACTGCCATGTCCTCCCACTTTTTTGGTCCTAGGAATTAAACCTGGGTCTTCAAAGAGTATGGAGCAGAATTCTACCACCTGAACTAAACCCCAGCCCCCCATCAAAACATAGGTGAACTAAAAATATTTTATAAAAATCAGCAGGCTATGTGTATAAATTATATGAGAAAAAATGAATTTTGTATTTTAAACTTGAGTCTCATCCCCAAGGTATCTCATCATGTATATGTAAGTATCCCAAAGTCCAATAATTCTGAAATCCAAAACATTTCTGATTACAAGTGGTTTTTGTTTGTTTGTTTAATTGTTTGTTTGTTTGTGGTACTAGGTGTTGAACCTAGGGCCTCACACACGTTTTGTAAGTGCTTTACCACTGAGCTTCACTCAAACCCATATTTTACTTTTTATTTTGTAGCAGGATCTCAATAAGTGACACAGGCTACCTCTGGCCTTAAACCTGCAATCCTCCTGCCTCCATCTCCTGAGTTGCTGGGATTACTGGGGTGAGCCACTTTGTTGTTGTTAGGTGCCTTCGAGTCGTATGCGACTCATAGCAACCCTCATAGGGTTTTCAATGGCTGTTTCGGGATTGCCTTGGGAGTGGATTGCCAAGTCCTTCTCCCATTTTTGCAGTGCTGGGAATTGAACTCAGGACCTCAGCGACTGCAGCGCAGCGCTCTACCAACTGAGCTGAATCCCAGCCCCAACTCAAAGCATTTTGAATAAGGATTATTCAACCTGTGATTTTATTGGGAATTTAATGGGGTTGAATTACAATTATGGGCTAGTTTGAGGAGTCTGGCATTCTTATATTCCTTGTCCATTCTGCCTTTCCACAGGTTAAACTCTCCATTTGCTTGTTTGTTTTTTTTGTGTGTGTGTGTGTAAAGTGTCAGTATTTTCTTCTGAAAAGTATTACACCTTTGTAACATTTATTTATAAATATTTCACTTTGTTGTTATAAAGTTGCAAACGGTATTGAAGATTTAATTAAAATATTTTATTTGGTTATGAATTAACTAGAGGTTAATCTTGGTGATTCAAATCATTAGCTTCAGAACCATATGGAATCCTGATTTTGCCACTTCCTTTTTATGTAGCCATCAAGAAATTGATTATAATTTTGGAACTCTCAATTTTTTTCACTTTTAAAGCATTTATTCTACAAAACTATCATAAAAGTAAATAAGGTAGTACATATAAAGAATCTCTAATAGTTGGAAAATACAAAATATTAAAAGTTATCCATTATTATGAGAACTTTTTGTTCTTTTTTGGTTGATTAACCTGGTTATATTAGATATATAATCAAATCATCTATAAAATTAATTTTATTGCTCTCATTAGCATCATTAATTCCAGTTATTTCTTTCTTTACCATTATATTGGCTATAACTTCCAATCTAAAGTTAATATCAGGTTGAGAGCCAGCACACTAGTCTATTTTTTAATAAATTTTTTCTAATATTTAGACATTAGGCAGATTTGTAGATTCCCCATGTGATAAAGTTTCTCTTTTTTTAACTCTATATGAGAATTTTTTTTAATAAAAAATATATGTACAGGGAGAAATTGGGAGGAAATTGGCAAAACCCGCAAAATTAGGAATACAGGTTTTGAAGATCTGATTTGTAACTTGGTTGGACATTTGTACAAAACCCTTCACAAATCCCCTGAACCTGATTGGACAATTGGATTCAAAGCTGATTGGCTCAGGCCATTCCGTGGGCAAGCTGTATAAGGAGCTGCACTGCGGCAGCTAGACCTTTCCTCCCCTGGACCTTCGACCACCAACAAGGACAGACCATTTTTCACCCCAACCACCGATGAGGAAACAGCTCTCTCCACTCTCTCACCCGGACCTTCAGTGAGGAAAGAAGACTCTCCCCGCTGCAACCATCAACAAGGAAAGAACTCATTCTCCACTGAGACCACCTACAAGGGAGCATCTGCCCTTGAGGCTGTATAAGAGCTGCTAGCACTTAAAGCTGTACACTTTGGGTTTTCTCTCTGCCCTGATGAAGGGCAGAGAAATAAAGAGCTGTGTTTGTCCCCACAAGGCAAAAGCGCCCAAGGCTTTTCCTTTCTCCCTTCTCTGTGGCATCCCCAGGGCAGCAGGAGTCAACGCCCCTCACCCGAGGGTCTGGAGTGAATTGTGTTTAGTATCTGTGTGCGCGGTGGTGTGGCCATCTGAACATCCAGTCCGGGCAGAGAGGTGCACGCTCCACATATATGCGTTTTTAAAACACATGGAGATAATTCCATTCTGCTTTTCTCCTCCTATCTATCAACAGAATTGATGTTATTGTATATAATATGTTACTGAGTGTCAAATGGTATCTGTATTTCTGGATAAATTCCAAAGGCCATGTTTTTATTTTGTATACTAATTGTTTTTGATATTCTCTCTATGTCTAATTTGCATCATAAACTCTCTTTTCTTGCCTAGCTTTGTTATAATGGCTTATTTCAGCTTATAAAATGAAGTGAGTAATCAAGGTCATTTGATTTAACCAGACCTCCTGATTTCTCATTTAAAGTCATTGTAAAATTAGCCAATATTAATAAATTAGAGCTATATCATCTCAATGACTAGATAGTAATTGTATAAACACAAGTTTGCTTACTGAGTTACTGGCTCCTTACATTCAAAATATTTACTGAAATCCTACAAGTATTTAATATTATTTTCAGAGATCAATATGCAGCAATGAACTAGAGATCTCTATCTTCACAGTGTCAACAGCTTTCCAATGGCTGATGGTTCCAGAATTACTTTTGGAGTAGACTGCCTGTTCTCCCATTTTTTTGGTCCTGGGAATTGAACCTGGGTCCTCAAAGAGTACAGAGCAGCATTCTACCAAATGAACTAAATCCCAGCCCCCCATCAAAACATAGGTCAGCTAAAAATATTTCATTAATACCAACAGGCTCTGTGTGAGACAAACAATAGACAACTAAATTAATAAATATTGAATGTTAAGGATTCACACTTATTTAAAATATCAGTTAAAAATTAGAATGATGTGATACAGAGTAATAAAATGTGCCATTTAATTTAGGACATTTAGGGATAAACCTTGCAGAGACATAATAGTTGGACCCAAAATGAGTAGAAATTTAAAGTAATAGATAACTATGCATATTTTTCATATCCTCTTGATATTTCCTTCACTACCATGTTAAAAGTTCAAAAAATTTAGAATTTCATTCCATGTCATTAATATTTTAACAGAGATATAACCAACATTTATTTAAATATACAAATGTGTGCCTAACTTCAGCTTCTCCAAATGACTTGCTTACCATTTTTGCTTGCATTACTTGACCAATCTAGTCCACAAATGTTCCATTACTTCTTTTAGAGAATATCTGGAGAGGGAAAATATCTAGGTACCTTTCCTTCGTTTAGAAGTACATTTCTTTTATCATTACCCTCTATTAACAGAAGTGACTATGGAATTTTGGGTGTAAGCTTCCTTTTTTAAAATCTTTAATGGCATTTCATTTTCTCAGTAGTAGTAGTAGTTCCAATAATGGTGTTAAAAGTTCTGTTAGTGTGTTTTTTTGATAATGAGAAATCTGTGGTAAATAAGATTCTCTTCAACTAGTAGGCAGAATTGATGATTCTGAATTATGGTGCTGGAGATGAATATGGAACATACCATAGACTGCCAAAAGAACCAACAGTTTTGTCCTAGAAGAGTAACCAGAGTGCTCCTTAGAAGCTACGATGGCTAGATTGTGTCTGATATATTTTGGAAATATTGTTAGGAGTAACCAATCCCTGGAAGAGAACATCATGTTTGGAAAGTGGTAGGTCAACAATAAACAGGAAAACCCTTACCTAGATGGATTGAAACAATATATGCAGCATTGGCTTAAATATATAAAAGATCTTGTGCCTGGCTCAGAATGGGGGAGTGTTTTGTTCAGTTGTACATAGGGTTGCTATGGGTTGTACCCAACTTGATGGCACCTAAAAACAACACTGCCTGCAGCCATAGCCCTGCAACATCAGATCCCAGAATATCCTGGAAGCTAAACAGAGTCGGGCCTGGTTCGTACCTGGATAGGAGATGGCCTGGGAGCACCAGGAGCTGTAGGCTTGGGAGTGGGACCGGCAACCCACTCGCAAAAATCAATCTGCCATTGAAAACCCTATGAACAACAGAGAAGCACTGACAATAATGTTTCACCTCTTGTTTGTGGGGTCGCTATGAGTCGGATACCGACTATATGGCAACTAACAACAACAACAACAACTACACTAAGACTTTATATTACTTTTCTGCAGTAGTTATTGCTTTATTCTGCTAAGCTTTAATTTGTCCTACCTAATGGATTTACCACATGTGTCTGTGAGTTTGCTGTCCTGTGGAAACTTGTGTGTTGTTGTGATGCTGAAAGCTATGCCACCAGTATCTCACATAGCAGCAAGGCCACACATGGTAGACATGGTTCAGCTGAAACTAAGACAAACTAGGGAGAAGGACCTGGAAGCCCACTCCTGAAACAATTAGCCATTGAAATGCATATGAATAGCAGAGAAATACTGTCAAATACAGTGCAGGAAAATAAGCCCCCCAAGCTAGAAGACATTTAAGAAACAACTGAGGAAGAGTTGCTTCCTAAAGCAGAGTCAATGTCAATGAGGAGAATGGAGTAAAGCCCCTGAGACCTCTATTTGTTGATATGGCACAACTCAAAATGAGAACAAACAGCAGTAGCTGCAACATTTGGCTCAAACCGGAAAAGATCATGGGCAAGGCAGAGTATTGGGTAGTGTTTTGTTCTGTTGTACATAGAGTAACTATGAGGCAGATCTAACCTGATGGCACTCAACAACAATGGATGTATAGTCTTTGTAGGGCTGTTCAAAGGTGAGAGTGTTTAAAAAAATTTTATGCTTTGAAATTTTATATAAGTTATTTGAATGATCTTCTTTTTCTATTCTTACTATTCATTCCTGCTAGAATTCCTCTTATAACTAAAAGATGTAAGAGTGATTAGATCTTTATTTCACTTGAATTACCCTTTATTTCATATGATTTTTCTTATTTTTAGATTTTATATCAAAATATCATCTTCTGCAATGTCTATTATGAACACTGTTTTAAAATCTGCATAATTTGCCTAATTAAAAAGTTTAATATTCATGATATCTTTTGGAATATATATATATTATATATATAAATTATATATTTATTTATTTATTTATTTATACCGGAATGCATCTCTCTCTGAGCATATTATGTAGGCCATGTATTCCTGTTGTGTTACTAAGGTAGTTCTGATATTTTATTGTAAGTTATTTCTGCTTTCCATTGTTATATCTTTCCTTGTTCTATAAAGTCTTCTCAATATCTGTTTGATAAGTAGATATTGGTATATAGATATAAATGTAGTTGTTAGGTGCCTTTTAGTTGGTGTCCAACTCATAGTGACCATATATATACAACAGGCAAAACGCTATTGTCAGTTCTTCTCTGCTATTCTTAATGTTTTCACTGGCAGATTTTGTTTTGTAATGGGTTCCCTGGTCCTTCTCCCAAGCCTACAGCACCTGGTGTTCCCAAGTGGTCTCCCATCCAAGTACTAACCAGGTTTTACCCTGTTTAGCTTATGAGATCTGATGGGATTGGATGCCACAGTGGTGCAGCTGCAGGCATAGATATCAATAGGCATTGATACATAGAGAGAGAGATAAGTATATATTACATATTTATCCTAAGGAGATTTGCAAGTTTTTGTTTACTTGTTAGATATTTTGCTAAATTGACTAAGAAATTTTTCATGTGAGATTGGACAAAACTTCAGAATCTAATCCTGTTATTTGTATAAACAGAAAATGGAAGGACATTAATTTTGTTGGATGGAGTGCTTCCTTTATTGGTATTGTAAAGATGAGAGTCAATAGAGAGGGAAAATACTTAGTGCAATTGCTTGGGTCATATGACTGGGGCAAATTCATAGATGTAATGCCCTGTTTACATTTCTTCACCCCTATAATAACCTTGATAATAATGCCTTAGCCACACTTGATTTGTGACCAACACTTGTCTGGATGGACCACCCTTAGTCTTGTTTCCTCCCTCCTAGCCTTTTCTGTGAACATTTTGTCTTGAGTTTTTCTGCAGTGATCTTATCCTGTGTATATGCCAGCTCTGAAAGTTTCTTCTTATTTTCTGGTTAAATAATTGATTCACTTTTATTTTCCAAAATATGTCTACATATTTCATTATTTCAGTTAGTCATTTCAATCATTTCTATTTGTGTTTCTAGGAAAAGGAAACTTCAATGACAGTATGTTTCTCAGTATTCACCTACAAGTAATCTCACCTACAAGTAGGTATTTATCATAACTTATCAATCATTGAATACATAAATTTATGCATATATTGAAATATATCCATATTGAAACAAATAATTTTCTTTAGGAACTTGTTGTTGTTGTTGTTGTTGTTGTTAGGTGCCGTTGAGTCGGTATCCAACTCATAGCGACCCTCGTAGGGTTTTCAATGGCTGAGTGCTTCGGGATTGCCTTGGGAGTGGATTGCCAGGTCCTTCTCCCATTTTTGTGGTGCTGGGAATTGAACTCTGGGCCTCAGAGACTGCAGCGCAGCGCCCTACCCACTGAGCTAAATCTGCTAAATTTATGTGATTATCCCAAGATATGTACCTAATATGAAGGAAATTTTTAGCTTAATTAGTTAATTAATTAATTTAGCATACCATTCCTACTGAAATGTATTTTTGGAGCAATTCCTCATCGTGAAGTTGATAACCTTCAACTCAACAAATATTAGTGGAGAAACTACTACTATTTGCTGCCTTAATGTCAGCCCATAGGAACTATTTTATTTTTTCCAAAAGGTTTTTGTGTAGCAAATTCTATTAAAAAAAAAAAAAAAAGAATCGCAGCCTAGCAGTTACTTAGAATTCTGTATCATTATTATTAGACTGGAATGGTATCAGGCAAAATATATATTACTTTCTTAATATCAATGGATAATATCATTTTGTATGAAGAGTAAAACAAGTTTTTTTCTATGCCAGCTGCTAAATAATTTAGGCCTTGCTGGCAACAAGATATCCTTTGTAACAATTTAACTCTGCTGTTCTACTATGAAATATGCCATGTCATATATATATATATATATATATATATATATATATATACACACACACACATATATATACATACACATACATATATATGTATGTATATATGACATATATATGCATCTGTATATATACACACATATATATGTATGTATTGTATATATATACATATACATACACACATACACACACACACACACACACACATACACACACACACACATATATATGAGCTATTCATGCAAAAAGATATTGGGAGCATGTGAACCGTAAAACATAGTTTACTGGTCCCTGAATGACACATTTAAGAGATTATAAGCTGGTATTAAATAAAATGAAAGTTTGAAAATACTTTTTCTATTATCTCTTCTCAATTTAGAATACTGTTACAAATTCATCAAGAAAAAAATGAAACTGGCACTATAGCTTTAATATTCATCAATTTAGCAAAAACGTTTTCATATCTAGAAAGAAACATTCACCAAATAAAACTCCAGGAGAAAGAGTAATTCATAATATTTTAAATTTGTGTATTATATTTTTCCTTATGCTTCAAAGTCCTCAAAGATAAAAAGAGAAACTTCAATCTTGAGTTCCTGATCTAGAGGAAAATTGATTCATAATGACATATCCTGCTATATGTAGGGAAAAAAATTGTGATACATAAGCTAACATGCTATTATTTATTTAAGCTCAAATAAATAAGTTGTATACTTGATATTCACTTGCAAAATATACCTGGTCTCTTCTATAAATGCTTGGGAAATGTTTCATAATAAAAATATTCAGCCTACAATAATGCAACAGACAATTAAAAAAATTAAAAAGTCATGAAGAACATTTATTTTTATAGAAAATATCAGAACCTTAGTAAAATTGATATACTTCTACTATTTTAAACCATCCCAACTCCACTCTGCA
>VMDO01038796.1:0-13176 GCA_007922755.1 Pedetes capensis
AGATGTTAGTATTAAAAATATATAGTATGGAATATAAGGGTATAATTTTTAATTAAAAATATTTTATTGCCCATATATTAAAACAAACCTAGAATAGAACCACCTCAAGTGACCATTGATCTTCACATGGGATAAAATAAGGGAGTAGCTGTATGTGCTGTATGCTACATTTAGAATCAAGTCTATTTTTCATCAAATTCAATTATGTTTTTATTATACTCTAGAGAATAAACATAATATTATGGGGTGTATATATTTTTAAGAATAAAATACTGAATAATAACTATGGTTCAATAGAGTATAAATCATTTATGCACTCATTTATTGCTTTCTAACAAAATAGCTTTTAGAAAATTGTATGTCATGACGAATCAGTTATGCCACACTTACACTGCCATAGTTGAATTACCCTTGGCATTTTTGTATTCTAACAGTTCTATTTATCTCCCAGTGGTATACATTGAATAAGTAATGTACAACCATATGATATGAATTTCCCACAATACTTCTAAAAGAAAAAAAATACTCAGCAATTAATTTTTAAATATAGTATTTCTTTCTCTCACTTGAATTTTTAAAGCTGTATTTCTTACAGTGACCTTGCAATCTTAAATGTAAATTCCTTCCCTCTTCTTAATATCATCAAATTTTATGAGCCACAGGGTCTTTCACCTCCCCAAAGCAGTGATTCAACAGAATGGACCAGTATGCCCACAGGTCAGTGAACCCTCACCTGCCCTTCAGGAGAGGTAGTCATTCTTTCAGACCATTTTCACTTCTACATCTCTATTTCCATTCAAGTCAGAGCTGAGTGACTCCTAGTTCTGAGGATAGAAATCAGTAACAATGAATCATTTACTTTGAACATATATCAAAATTGATAACAAGAGAGTAAATAACCTGCCATCAGTGTTGTGCCCACAGACTCAGTTAACTAATTGAAAGCTGCATAGACCATTGAAATGTTTTTTCAGCGGATGAAAACTTCTTAGTGTAACAAGATGTTGAGGTACAGAAGTTCTTTTGGGTTTACAATATGACACAGAATGATTTTTGTCCTCTTAATGTTTAGTTGAACAGATATTGTATCTGCAGTATTTATTTTAGTCTTTTGTTTTCTAATTATAGACATCTCTGTGTGTACTTCAGGAAGCAAATTTTTCTTGTAATGATATAAGATGCATAATTTTATTTGAAATGTAAAGATGAAGCAAGCAGTGTTGTAGGAGGAAATACCATGTGTCTTATCAAGAAGATGTGAGGGGATGTGGGGTATTGTAAGAGAATACCAGATAAATGATTTTCACAAACTTAAGCATGCATATTAATAAGAGGATTCACATCTCATAGATTGTATTTATTTTTCACATCTTTAATTATTTTGCACTTATATATGAAACTTTTTCTAAAGAAAAATTTCCACATAATGGCTTAAAGGTCTAGAGGAAGTAATCAGAAGAAATCTGTAAATAATTTACTAAACTTGAACTTCTTGTGGCAAAGCCACAAATCTGCTAGTGGATACACACACATATTAATATATTTTGTAGACATTGAAAATTATATGAAATGAAAGCCATTTGAAAGGCTGTATTATATATTGTTATTTCTGGCATTATTTTGTCACTTATTTAATAATATTTGTTGTTGTTATTAGGTGCCATTGAGTCGGTATCCGACTCATAGCAACCCTCATAGGGTTTTCAATGGCTGACTGTTTCGGGATTGCCTTGGGACTGGATTGCCAGGCCCTTCTCCCATTTTTGCGGTGCTGGGAATTGAACTCGGGACCTCAGAGACTGCAGCGCAGCGCTCTACCCACTGAGCTAAATCCCAGCCCACTTAATAATATTTAGAAGATATAAACACAGGAAATTTTAAAAAGGTGTAAGTAAAAAGGTGTAAGTATTAATAATATTTAGAAGATACAAATTAATACTTACACCTTTTTAAAATTTCCTGTGTTTATACTTTGGTTTTGGGTTTCTTTATACTCCATCTGACAGAAGCCCTTTCTCTTCTCCCATTCTACTGAGCAAGGCCAGGCTAGAAAGAAAGAAAACAGAAAAGGGGTCACTTGCCTTATCTATCATTGAACCCAGAGTATAAAAAGCCACTTCCCAGTTTCCTCTGAATGGACTCTTATCCTCCTCAGACAGACAACGTCCTGGGTGTAAGCAAGATCAATAGCCTAAACTTTCCTTGGCCCATTCATATTTCCCACTTTTTAATCTTCTCCAGTCCTCCCAGAGAAGCTCCTAACATGGAAGTCTGGTAATGCTTGTAGATAGAGGTGGTAGAGAATGGAATGAAGACCAGCCACTCTCTCTCACAGTGGTCTACTGAAGCACTTCCTCCTCATCATTTTCTGTCACAATTCACTACATTATTTTGAATGTCTCTGATGATCTTTACTTCTTCTCCATCATCCTACATATTGTGGCCTCAGTGTTTCCCTTAAACCTTTGTGTTAGGAGGTGGGATGAGTAGAATAAAATGTGGGTCAGTAGCTCCATTTGATAACGGTTAAGACATTCTTTCAAGTAATATGTACATTTTACGTGTTTGACGAGTTTTAAAGGTGTAGCTTTTAGCTGGGCATGGTGTTACATGTCTGTAATACCAACAACTCAGAAGGCTGAGGCAGGAGGATTGCGAGTTGGAAGTCAAAGACAGCCTGCATAACTTAGAGAAACTATGATGCAAAATAAAAAGTAAAAAGTGGGCTAAGAGTGCAGCCCAGTGGTAGAGTAGATGCAAAATATTGTGGGGCCCCAGGTTCAACCCCCAAGTGGCACTAAAAAAAACTCATAAAGCTGTAGTTTTTATTTTTATGTGTGTTAGCTTTACCTACTCCAGCTTAAGCCAGCATAAAGCAATAAAGAATTGTTATTTGGCCAAGCACTATATCACAGGATTTGGGACTCTGAGGCAAGAAGATCATGAGTTCAAGGACAGAGACACCTTCATAACTTACTAAGATCCTGTCTCAAAAAAAATAAAAAATCCAGACACCATGGCACATGCCTGTAGTTCCAGCAACTTAGGAGGCTGAGGCAGGAGGATCTCAGGTTCTGGGCCAGGGACAGCCTGCACAACTTACCAGGACCCTCAAAATAAACAGTTTATAAAAGGGGTTAGGGCTATAAGTCAATGGTAAACACTTTCCCAGCATGCATGAAGTCCTGGGAAAGCCCCAGTACTAGAAAAACAGTGAGAGAACAGATATTTGAGGACATTTCTAAAGAATTGTATTATAATTTTTTTCCATGGGAAATAAAGGGAAGCACATGTCCTCCTGTTTTCAAACTGTTATGATAGCAGTTTAGTAACATGTTATTATGCTGAAAGTCCAGACCCAGTATGGAGATGGAGCCAATAACAACTGAGCTACCATTTCCCAGAGTAGATGTTAGTTAATGAACCTGTTGGAAGTAAGCTCCAGGTCTTGAGTAACAACCTGAGGGCCCAGTGAAGACTTAGCCCACTTCTGATGGCAAAATCTGGGGAGAAAGCACTACAGGAGGACTGAGCCCTGGTAACAAATGTGACCACTGTGGCTGCTTCATGTTTCCTGTTGGATGACGCTGTGGGAATAAACCCAACCCTATTATGTTTCCCTGGTAAAGAACCTTGTTGGGGACTCAGTGGAGTCAACACTTTGTCTAAAAAGGGTCACTGTATTAGTCAAGGTTCTCTAGTGGAACAGAACCATAGAGTATATGTATATATAATTATAAAAGGGGATTTATTAAATTTGGCTCATACAGTTGGTGGCTGGTCAGTCCAACAGTGGCTCTTTATACCCTTGCAAGCCAGAGAACCCAGTGACTGCTAAGTCCAAGAAGGCAGAAGCCTCAGAACAAGGGGGACCAATGATGGAGTCTTAGTCTGAGGTGGAAGGCCTGGAAGCTCCCTGGAAAGTCACTGGTGTGAAAGGCTAAAGAAGCTGGAGTCTGACGTCCTTGGATGATAGCAGCAATAGATATACAAGAAGAGAGGAGCTTACATGTGCTGGCTAGCTTTCTCCTTCTTCCACTTTTACCATCTGAGCCCTTAAGCCTTTTGGACAGAATCATCCACATTCAAGGCAAGTCTTTCTCTATTGCTGTTCCACGTGTTAATAGTCTCTGGAAATGTCCTTACAGACACACCAGGCAGTGTGTTTTACTAATCTAGGCAACTTTTAATCTAGTCAAGTTGACAATCAGGATTAACCATTATACTCACTAATACTAGGGCAGCTGATAATTACATTCCTAATTTTAGACTGTTATGACTAAGAATATCCTTCCATGAACTCTTTAAAGGGAGCTGAGTCAGGGAACTGAAAGCTGGTGTCTTTATTTCCTACTTTAAAGACTTTTCTTTAATTGCTAATTTAAAGAATTAATTCTTCATCACTTTATTACTACCTAACACAGTCTTACCTACAGACGTGGCCCCGTGGCTTCACATCTTGGAAGCTGAGCAGGGTCGGGCCTGGTTAGTACTTGGATGGGAGACTGCCTGGGAACACCAGGTGCTATAGGCTTGGGAGACGGACTCAGCAACCCACTCCTCAAAATCAATCTGCCATTGAAAACCCTATGAACAAAAACTGGGCGTGGTGGCACATACCTGTAATCCCAGCGGCTTGGGAGACAGAGGCAGGAGGATTGCAAGTTCGAGACCAGAGGCAGTTTGCATAATTTGGTGAGACCCTGTCTCAAAAAAGTAAAAAAATGGGCTGGAGGTGCAGCTCAGTGGTGTAACACTTGCCAATCATGCAAGCGTGAAGCCCTGGGTTCAACACCCAGTACTGCAAAAAACAAAAACAAAAACAAAAACAAAAAACCTATGAACAGCAGAGAAGCACTGATGATAGTGTTTCAACTGTTGTACGAAGGGTCACTATGAGTCACATGCCAACTCGATGGCACCTAACAACAACAACAACAACAACAACAACAGTCTTGGCACATAGTAAGCTAGAAAAGTCAACAAACATGGCATGTTTGTTGTTGTTACATGTAATTGAGTCAGTATCTGACTCATAGCGACCCTACGTACAATAGGGGAAACATTATTGTCAGTGCTTCTCTGCTGTTTATAGGGTTTTCAATGGCGAATTGATTTTTTTGGGAGCAGGTTGCAGGGTCCTTCTCCCAGCCTACAGCACCTGGTGTTCCCAGGGGGTCTCCCATCCAAGTACTAACCAGGCCCGATCCTGCTTAGCTTCCAAGATCTGATGGGATCGGATGCCACAAGGCTACAGCTGCAGGCGTGGTATGTTTAGTAAACCTTTATTGTGTTTGATTTCTCTTAAACTAGAGTGACCTTGGGTGGATAGAACATGATAGAAGAAGCTGTCTTCAAATACTGCTTTTCTTTAAGTGCTTTTCATTATAATAGTCATATATATATATATATATATATATATATATATATATACACATGGTAAAATTTCAGATAGTAGAGAAGGGCAGAGATGAGGAAGTTTTCCTATTCCTCTGACCCTCCTAAACTTGTTCTTCAGAAATATTCTCTGCATAAACACAAAAGTCCATTCTGCTTTTTTACATAAATGGGTATGTATTGTGATCAGGACCTTTCTTTTAACTTACTATATTTTAAAAATCTCTGTACAATTCTGCCTCATTCTTTTAAATTTTACTTGTCTAGGGACATTGGCTTATTTTATTAGGCCAGTTCCTCTTGATGAGTGTTTAAATTTTTTATGTTCTTTCTGCTGTTACTGCATGCACACACACACAAAGGGTGTTTCTTTCCATCCTTATGAGAGTTTTATCTATGAGATCAATTCTTAGAAGTTGTACATCTAGCTATGGAAAAATTGTTCTCCAGTAGTACTCCAAGTATCTTCCTTCCCATGGGGAGCATAGGCAAATTTATGATATGTGCTCTTTCTCATACCCTGACCATTATTAAATGTGACCATTATTAAAACCTTCAGCATATAATTTAGGTCAAATCTATTGTCTGCATTTATGATTATTTTATCAGCAGAGATAAAGATGTAGACTAGATCTTGGTCCCCCAGTCTCTTCCTCCCATTGTTACTTATGTTCCGCTCTTTTTTTTTTTTTTTTTTTTGCTATCTCTTAGGAAATGAATAAAGGAAATCAGCACAGAGTAAGTCCTGGCGCAGATTCCCTACTTTTCTCCCCCTGATTTTAGTTTGTATAGTTTCTTGTATAGTTTCCTTGAGATAGAGCACATACTTATTTTAGTAATTGTGCTAAAATTGTAGGGCAAGTCTCCATAAATTAAAAAACAGGAAGCACATTTACTTATGCTTGCTTGTCATGAGTATTAAACGACTATGCCCTCATATCCCCACATAACACTCTTGGAAATTTCTCTTTGTATTGTTAACAAGGCCCATGCTACTTTCATCTTGCTCCTATCACAACAGTCTATGAAAACTGATCCAAATCAGATGTAAATTTAGGAGGCAGAAGAAGAAAAGTAACTATGAGTCTCAATACAGATGCAGTTCTAGGCTGCCTCTTGTCAATCTTGGCTCATCCTGGTGCTGCCAGTACTATCCTGCCATTGACTGGAATTTGGGAGAGTATTTTTTTTTTTTAATCATTTTAGACTTTTTTGGATGACACAGGCCCACACTGGGTCTGTGTAGCTTCTTTGAAGCCATCTGGACCATTCCAAAGTCTCTCTAACCTTTTGTAGTAGGATTGGTAGTATAAAACAACAAATCAAGAGAGCCCTTACTCTAAAGTTTCTTTCATACTGTGTTCCTCATAGTAAACTCTGAATGAAAGATGGGTTAACAATAGATGGGCATCTTGGGAGGCTGGTAATATATATTTCAGATGACAGATGATAAGGGCCTGAGCTAAGTCTTTCACAAAAGAAATAGAGGGGGAAGGATACATAGGAGAAAGATCTAAAGCGATAGTGTTAATGGGATTTGGTGTCAAGGGTATTTTTTTTTCCCTGAATGTCTAGTTATAATTTTTTGAAATAACTCTCTGAAATAGATCACAGTGTGGCATAAATGTTTAATTTCTTACACATTTTAGCCATTGAAGTAGTTGTTTTAGGAATCTTTTTCTTGACCTTTAAAACTATTATCCAGAAATGTCTTTGACTCAGAAAAATAAGTTTTCATTTCATGAATGACTTTCAGTTTAATTATACACTAGTTTTTAATAAATCAGCTTTCTTCCCTACAAATTACCAATTAATCTCAAGGAATTTCAGTAATCTAGTTTAAGATAAACTAGGTTATCCAAACACTAAAATTTTCTGTTTACCTCTGTTTACCTCACAAATATTTATTTGTGCTTTTAAACACATGAGACTTTTCCTTAAATTGAGCTTATGTTGTCAATAAGAAGTATAAATAAAAGCAACAAAAATGTAAAAGCTAGCTGGGCATGGTAGTGAATATCTGTAATCCCAGTACTTGAGAGGCTGAGGCGAGAGAATCACAAGTTCAAGGCCAGCCTGGGCTAGTTCAGTGAGTTCCAGGTTAGCTTGGGCTACATGGCAAGAAAGAAAATAAAAAATAAATAAAGAAAGGGCTTAATTTTTTTTTTAATACTTAGAGTTTTATATACTGTAAAAAGTAGTCTTTGAACTTTGCTATGTGACTTTCTAACCTGATTTAAGAAATAAAAAAAAAGATCCAGGCATGGTGGCGCATACCTGTAATCCCAGCAGCTCCGGATGGAGGCAGGAGGATTGCAAGTTTGAGACCAGAAGTAGTCTACTTAATTTAGCGAGACCCTGTCTCAAAAACGTAAAAAAATGGGCTGGAGGCAGCAACTCAGTGGTCCAGCATTTGCAAAGCATACAAGCGCAAGGCCCTGGGTTCAACCCACAGTACCACAGAGAAAAAAAAAAAAAAAGAAGGAAAGAAAAAATATAAAAACTTCTAACATTCAATGAAAATACATATATATGTTTTTTTGCAACCTTTATGTCAAAAAAAATTCTCGTAATTTTTACTAGTGGAACATATTTTTTTTCCTTTTGACTATTTTATGACTGGATAGTAAATACTATATTTTAAATCTTGCAGGAGCTTTTATAATAAATTTAATTAAGCTTCAAGATTTTATGGCATAATTCTTTTCCTTTATTTTTCTAAGTTTCTTTCCCTACCTCCAACTACACCTGCCTAATATTAATAGGCTTTTCTGCTGCTGTTGTTATTTTATGTCATCTTTTTAATTGTAGGCCATCTTAATCTTAGTTATATATATGCCTGTGTATGCATGAATGTAGTTGTGATCATAAATATAAACTCATACTTTTATTATCCAAATAAATATAGTTTTAAAGTGAGACTGCAGTGAGATTAGATGATCAATACTGGATTCTGAGAGATTGGGTATTGGTGAATTTTAAATGTAGTGATTCTACTAATTTTCTTTTTTATTCTTTTTCCTTACTAATTTTCTTAAAGTTGCAATATCCTTTCTTTTAATCTCTTCTTCTACAAGAAGCCATTTCCATACATCCCACATACACATTTAGTGGATCCCTACTATGTACTTCCCTAGCACACTGTACACAACTTTTATCTAGTCTTACAGTATTATAGTTACTTTTTTTTTACAGGTCTATCTCACCAGAAAAAACTCCTTTAGGCACGTGATGATGTCTTATTCATGTTGGATTCCTACTATATACCACAGTACCTTCCATATATTCAGCATTCAGTTTATGTTTATCAAATATAATGCCTTCCTTCAATGAGCAGTTATTGTAGTAAAAAAATCTAGGAGTGAATATTGAATGAGAAAATTGCCATGGTATCTTTTTAAAAAGCATGCTTAATGTTGCATTTTAAAAATGGTTTATAAATCAGTTTATACACAGCCTCTGAGGAATGCATCCACTTGCATACATTAACTTATATAATTTAGCCATTACAGTGAAAGAATATTAAGGGTCAAAATTATTAAGAAATGTTGAGACAAATAAAAAGGCATAGAGTACTATGATAGTCATGTGCCCACCATCCAGTTTAAGGAATAAAACATTATCAGTCCATCTAAAGCCCCCTATGTACCTCTCCCCAATCTTATCTCTCTTCTATCACCAACCTAGCCAGAAGGTGATGTTGGATCATTCCAGTGCATTTTCTCACACCTTTTACTGCCTGTGTTTATAATCCTGAGCAATATGTGGCATTGTTGCTGGTTGTTAGGTGCCGTCTAGTCAGTATCCAACTCATAGCGACCCTCATAGGGTTTTCAATGGCTGACTGTTTCGGGATTGCCTTGGGAGTGGATTGCCAGGTCCTTCTCCAATATGTGGCATTATATGGAATATTTTTCAAATTACTATATGGATGGTAGCATACTATGTGTATTCATTTGTACTTGTCCCTCTCAGCATTATATTTGTCAGATTCATCCATTTTGGATATGTGCAATTCTCCTTTATTATAATGACTCTTCCATTAATTGGGAGAAGGACCTGGCAACCCACTCCCAAAAGTCAATCCACCATTGAAAACCCTATGAACAGCAGAGAAGCACTGACAATAGTGTTTCCCCTGTTGTATGTAGGGTCGCTATGAGTCAGATACTGACTTGACGGCACCTAACAACAATTTCACTAATTGGCGTATAACCCTACCATTGTGTCGTCCAATCCTGTCAGATCTCAGAAGCTAAGCAGGGTTGGGCCTGGTTAATACTTGGATGGGAGACTGCCTGGGAACACCAGATACTCTAGGCTTGAGGGAAGGACCTGGCAACTCACTCCCAAAAATCAATCCGCCATTGAAAACCCTATGACTAGCAGAGAAGCACTGACAAGTGTTTCGCCTGTTGTACATAGTGTCGCTATGAGTGGGACACCAACTCCACAGCACCTAACAATAACAACATTCCACTAATTGATCTTTTCAATCACTGAATCCTTCTCCTGTTGATGTACATTTATATTATTTCCAGTAGTTTTAATATTACACATAAAGCTAAGAAGGTGCTTTAAGAAGTCCTCAGTAAGCCAAATCATGTTGTAAAGCTGGGCATTTAGACTATTTAGGGAAGCAAGCCTACTACTATGTTTAGACTCTTTAAATTTTTCTCTAATATTTGGGACCTAACAATAAATGTGCTAATTATATTTTGGTTTGCTGAATTAGCTTGTTATATTTTCATGACAGACCTTGCTTCTAAAGAAATTTGAGATCTGGGTATGGTGACATACACCTGTAATTCCAGCCTTCAGGAAGCTGAGATAGCAGGATCCACACAAGTTCAAGGTATACATAGCAAGTTGTAGATTGGCCTGGGTTACATACAGTGTGACTCTGAGAAAGGAAAAAGAATCAAACAAAAAACAAGAAAAAAAGAAAATTTGAAGCAATTTACACAGGAGAAAATAATCAAAAATAAAGAAGTGCTATGTTATTTAAGAAGAACTATATAAGAATATGTAGACTTCTTACCCCAAATTACCATCCCATCAGCAGTGTTACTGCACATACTTGAAAATAATATTTGAAATATAGTATAGAATATTATCTTTTAAATATTGACAGTTAATTTTCACTTCAGTTAAAGAAGATAAATTGTTAAGCTCACTTACCAAACTGATATTCATCTTAAATTTTGAAATTATTGTTCCATATAACAATTAGACAAGCAATCAATGATTGAGGTTTTTTTGTTTTGTTTTTTTGGGTTGGATTTTTTGCAGTACTGGATGTTGAACCAGGGCCTCTTGCTTGCATGCTTTTGCAAGTGCTATACCACTGAGCTGCACCTTCAGCCCATTTCTTTACCTTTTGAGACAGGGTGTCACTAAATTACACAGACTGCATCTAGTCTCCAATTTACTGTCCTCCTGCCTCCACCTCCCAATCCACTGCGATTACAGGCGTGTGGCACCACACCTGGCAAGTGATTGAGTTTTTAAAACAAGATGTGTGAACAATGGTGAGTGACAGAGTGACAAGATATTTGTTGTTGTTGTTGTTGTTGTTGTTGTTAGGTGCAGTCGAGTTGGTATCCGACTCATAGCAACCCTCAGAGGGTTTTCAGTGGCTGACTGCTTTCGGGATTTCCTTGGGAGTGGATTGCCAGGTCCTTCTCCCATTTTTGCAGTGCTAAGAATTGAACTCAGGACCTCAGAGACTGCAGCGCAGCGTTCTACCAACTGAGCTAAAAAAAAAATCAGGGGCCAATAGTGCATCTGTGTTTGTGACAAAATGATTTTCTAATTTTTTTTTCTCATGGTACTGGGGACTGGACCCATGGCCTCATGCATATTTTGCAAGTGTTCTGCCACTGAGCTGTACCCACAATCCCTTTTTTATTTTTTATCTTGAGACAGGGTCTCGCTAAATTATGCATGCTGCCTTTGGCCTTGAACCTGCCTTCTTCCTGCCTCTACCTCCTGGGTTGTTGGGATTACAGATGTGAGCCACTGTGCCAAGTGACAAACTAATTTTAAAAGGAAGATCAACTGTCTTAGTTTATATCAATGAGGGAGGTTCCTTGAAATGCAACTACATAATCCTTTGTCAGCGTTTGGACAAATTACTAAAATATCTAGCTCTCTGAAAGCTTTACCCTATGTATAAATTGTTGGTTTGGGCTCTACCCACACTCAGATGTTAGTGATTAGCCTAAAAGCTGAGTCCTTACTGAAGCAGATGTAGGAAGACTAGCTGCTGAGCCTTTCCAATGCACATTGCTGTAATCTATTAGGTTTCATTGAATGAGACACAGGAGGATGCTGTAATAAAAATCTTTGATAAAGTGTCCCTAGAGTCAAGGTGTGTGCCTAGGGCATCGTGTTTCTCAGTCCATAGAAGTGCTTATGTAAGTTAGGAAAATACATGTTGATCTTCTGTCAGATTTAGAACTGGCATATTGCTTAATAAAGACTGTCGCATCAGGAAACTGAGCAGCCAAAGGAGGTATTTTTCTTTTAAGCTCTTTGTTTTCATGAAAAAGTTCTTTGATTCTCAGAATTTATTTTTTTCAAAGTAATTCAGTTTGAATTCACTCATGCTCAGAAGTCACCTGAAAAGCTTTACTCTCTTTACAGTGTATGTTTTATAGGCAATCCACACCTGGTGAATTTTGAAGTCTTTCATTGAACATCAATTTAAAAATCAGAGCTTGGTTTCTAAAATCTACATAGTTCTATCATATGGAACCTATAATTGATAGCAATTATATTTTCAAAACAGTAACTTTGCCTTTTTGTAACAAATCTTTCTTAAAACTATCAAGAGACAATTGCTTGTCAGTTTTGGATGAGGGGATTCAGTTTCCAAGGTATTTGCTTTTATAAGCTTTCTTGCTGTTTAGATATGCTGCCATCAGGTGGTAGTAATACGTCATATCCCTGTGGCTCCACAAATGGCACTCTGCTAAAGGTCACCAGTTTACCTCACAGAGATTTATAATCATGTATGCACAAAATTATACATGGAAATTAAAATAATAGAGTATATCTGTTAGTTTATCAGAGCTAAGGATATTTTGAATGGAATTTTTAAAACAGATGCATATTATAAAATTCAATTTGATGTTTTTTCTCTTTTAGTCAATCTTTTTTTGTAAAGCATTTCATCTTATGTCTTATAAACACTTAGAAAATATAGAAAAGCAAAATTTAAACCTTACCTAATTTCATCATTCAAATAAAATTACTATTAACATTTTGTCTCATTTCACTCTTTTTTATATGCATTTTTTAATTATATGTTTGTTTTGGGGAATAGAGTTGGATGACAGCAAAAGTATTTTTATTGTTGTTGTTAGGTGCCGTTGAGTCGGTATCCGACTCATAGTGACCCTCTGTACCATAGGGGAAACACTATTGTCAGTGCTTCTCTGCTGTTCATAGGGTTTTCAATGGCAGATTGATTTTTGGGAGGGGGTTGCCAGGTCTTTCTCCCAAGCCTACAGCTTCTGGTGTTCTTAGGCGGTCTCCCATCCAGATACTAACCAGGCCCGACCCCGCTTAGCTTCTGAGATCTGGCGGGATCAGATGCCACAGGGCTATGGCTGCAGGGCAAAAGTATTTAGCTGTAGTTCAGAAGCGACTGCAGCAATATATAGACAGGGAATTACCGGAAAATCAAGCGGGATTCAGAAGAGGGCGGGGAACTAGGGACATCATTGCTGATGTCAGGTGGATATTAGCTGAAAGCAGAGAATATCAAAAAGA
>VMDO01038798.1:0-13163 GCA_007922755.1 Pedetes capensis
TTATATTAAACGGAGAAAAACTAAAACCATTTCCGCTTAGATCTGGAACAAGACAAGGATGTCCTCTCTCTCCTATTCTATTCAACATAGTAATTGAAGTTCTGGCCAGGGCAATCAGACAAGAGAAAGAAATCAAAGGGATACAGATTGGCAAGGAAGAGGTCAAATTATCATTATTTGCAGATGATATGATTTTATAACTTCACACCTTTTTGAAATCTGCCTTACAAAATTCGTTTGGCTTAAATGTCAAAGCCACGACAATTTGTTCCTTGATGTGATTGTATTTCCAATTTCTTGTTCATGTAAAATTTCAATAAAACTGAAAAATATATTTAAAAAACAAGATATAAATAAATGGAGATATATACCATATTCATGAATTAGAAGATGGATTATTTCTAAGATGTTCATTCTCTGTAATTTTAATTTTCAGATTCCACTCAATCCCAATTAACAGAAGCTGGACATGGTGGCACATGGCTGTAATTCCAGCACTCAGGAGGCTGAGGCAGGAGGACTAATGTGAGTTCAAGGCCAGCCTAGGCCACATTGTGAGTTCCAGCACAGCCTGGGCTACACACAGTGAGACGATGCTGTCTCAAAAAAAAAATAATAATAAAATAAATAAATTAATAAATTAATTAAATAAAAACACCAAACAATACTATAGAAAGCTTTTTAAAAATAGAATTTGACTCATTGAATATTAAAATTTATATGGAAATTCAAAGTAGCTAGCCTGGCCTAATCAATTTTGAGATCTAAGAGCAAAGCTGAAAGATTTATATTACCTGATATTTTAAGGGTGCCTTTTACAAGACATCCCACTGTCTTATGAGGCCGATTGCTCTGGAATGATAAGGAATATGGCAACAGCAGAGAATCCATGGTCGTGTGCCCATGATAGCTCCTCTTTTGCCACATGAGTACCAAACAGATGTGGACAAGAATAACCGATGGTTTTTTTCCCAGAGCAATTTTTCATGCCAGGGAACACTAGCAATATTTGTGGCAGTTGCATCCAAGGATAGTCATTGTCATGTGCTGGATAAAGACCAGAGATGATGCTAAACATCCTACAATGCACAGAATAGTTCCCAATGACAAAAAAAAAAAATCATCCATTTTAGCTAGGCTCAACAGTGCACACCTGTAATCCCAGTGACTCAGGAGGCTCGGGCAGGAGGATCACAGGTTTGAGGCCAGAGGCAGCTTGTGCAGCTTAGAGAGACTCTGTCTCAAAATAAAAATAAAGACAGGGCTAAGGATGTAGCTCTGTGGTAAGTGCTGGCCTAGCACAGGCCCTGGGTTCAATCTCCAGTACTTCCACCACCAAAAAAAAAAAAAAAAAAAAAAAAAAAAAAAAAAAAAAAAAAAAAAAAAAAAAAAAAAAGAAAAAGAAAAGAAACCATCTATTCCAGAATGTCATTAGTCCTGAGGTTCAAAAACTCCTGAGATAGATATGTGAGGTCAATGAGACAGAAAGTCTAAAAGCAGACATATATATATATATATATATATATATATATATATATATATATATATGTTTAATTGTTTCTCAACGAAATTACTAACACAATTCAGTGGGAAAATGAGAGTCTTTTCAACAAATGGTCTGCAACAAATGGGCAACTATATATAGGAAAATGAACACAACTTAACTCTTATTTCACACCATACACAAAAACTAATTAATTTAAAATGGATCAGAGACCTAAAATTTATAAATGTAATTGGAATTATCTTAGCCTAGCTGCCCCTGAAAACCGATCTTAAGATGAAGTTTTATATAGGGGCAGCTTCTTTGGGAGGAGATCTGAGGGAGCGAGAGGGAAAGAAAGGGAGTGAGATAGAAAATAGGAAAGCCAATCTCAGGATGCATTACCATAGCCACGGTGCTCACTCCAAGTAGGATTTATGATTATTATTATTATTATCATTATTATTATTTTTAGAAAGGATCTTGCTATGCGGTCCAGGCTGACTTCAAACTCATGATCCCCCTTCCTTAGACTACCAAGTGCTGGGGTTACAGCCATGTGATACCATGCCGGGCCTAATAGGAATGAAATGTACCATAGAATTGCCCACATGTGTGGTCAAGGGTGGGTCTATTGCTGTCAGTTACTCAGTACTTGTGGCTTGATTGTTGATGAATGAAGGGTGAATTCCTATCATCATTTGCCCAAATCCCCAGGGCAGGAAGCAAGAGGTGTGCAGAAGAGGAGGCAGGAAGTCCACAGGACAAGCTGGAGATATAACATTGTTAATTGCTTCTGGGTAGACATGTTCGAAGCCTTCAGTGGCTGGAGTAAGAGATAAAAAGTAGAAAATACAATGCACTCTTTGGGCAGAACTGAATTGGGAAGGAATGGACTGGGGTCCAGGTTTCTTGTCTGGGAGGTTGACTTTATCCCTGCCAGGTGCAATGGCCCACACATATAATCAATCCTAGCATCTCCAGAAACAGTGGCAGGAAGATCATGAGTTCCAGGCCAGAGGCAGCCTGTGTAACTTAGTGAGATTCTTACTAAAGACAAAAAAATATGAAAGGGACTAGGGGTGCAGCTCTGTAGTGGAGAACCCTGAGTTCAATCCTCTAGTACAAAATAATAATAATAATAATAAAATAAAATAAATCCCTGAAGATCTGCATCTTCAGTTGCCTTGTTTTTGTTAGGCTGTATTTGTTCATTTACCATCACTGTTGGGCACAGAAGTACTAAAAGATGCTACAGGAAATCCCCTGAGTTTCATGCAAACCTACCTGTCTCATTTGTTGAATCAACTCTAGCTAGTCACAGCAACCAAGGCCAATGTTCTCTACCAGGGATAGTAATTTTCAGCTCATAGTGGGCAGTTCTGTTTGCACAGTTATTCTGGATCCCATATGCATATACTCAGTCTCTAACAGAGCCTAATAGCATCCTATTTTTAAATGACAAGTTTTAAATTCTCTTTCACAAAATCATAGGTATCTCATTATGACTCTCCTATTGGGGTCTACCAGAGACCCCAAATTGTGTATTCACTAATCACAAATACTTCTAGCATAAATGGATCTTCTGGAATATATGGTCAAAGTGACACCGTGACTTAGATTCAGTGTAAAATTCTGTCTTGCTCTGGGCTCCTTTCAAAATTGGACATCATTGGTCAACATGGATTGAAGTAGAATTTCAAACTACAATCTATGATGCTTCCAAAATTCAAAAATGATAACCAAGTGCTGTGCCGCTTTCTTAGGTGGTTTTTATTGTTAGGTGCTATTAAGTGGGGTCTGACTCATAGTGACCCTATTTACAACCGAATGAAACACTTCTTGACACTGTGCCATGCTGGGCACTAGGTCAGCGCTTCTCTCCTATTCATAGAATTTTGATGGCTGATTGTTTAGGGAGTGGGCTGCCAGATCCTTCTCCCACTTTTGTGGTGTTGGGGATTGAACCTAGGGCCTGAGAGTTCACAGAGCAGGCAATCTACCAACTGAGCTAAACCCTAGCCTGGTCTTTTATTCTAGAATGTTCCATCATATTCCAGGCCATTGCATCTTTTAAAGACTTAATATGTGGTAGATTTCCTAATATTCTATTTCCTAATATTTACAGAGTTTGCCTCCTCCACGGTAAGGCACATGTCTTACCAAGGCAGCCATGTATTTGCTACTTCCTGCTCCCAAGGTCTAGTTAATGTAACATTCTCGAATAGCAAGCCTTCTGCAAACGCCAGGAAGATCTAGATTAGAGAACCACACTGTGACACAAAGTCCTATGTCAAGAGAGTAAGTCTGTATCTATTCATTCCAAGTACAAACTAACTGCATTTAACCTCTTTATTGATGGATATTGGGAAGAATGATATTAACTGCCCAAAAGCCACATAATAAGCCCCTTCAGGCATAGCCTATGGTCAGGGCTATGGTTAAGTTTACAGTAGTCTACCCTTATCTTTGCCTGCAGCCATAGCCCTGTGGCATCCGATCCCATCAGATCTCTGAAGCTGGGAGACCGCCTGGGAACACCAGAAGCTGTAGGCTTGGGAGAAGGACCTGGAAACCCCCTCCCAAAAATCAATCTGCCATTGAAAACCCTATGAACAGCAGAGAAGTACTAACAATAGTGTTTCCTCTGTTGTACAGAGTCAGATACCGACTCGATGGCACCTAACAACAACAACAACCCTTATCTTTATGACCCGTCTGATTTTTGTGAGGGCCAGTCAGGTAAGCTGATGGGAACCACAACTCTCTCTGTCTCTTACGGTGACTCTAAACTCTGAAATCCGCCCTAGTATTGCTTCTGATTTTTACCTTGCTGGGGTGGAGGCAGTTTCAGGGGCTTCTCCTCTACGTATTATATTCTATAAGTCAGGAAATCATTATAAGTATTCTGCTAACCAAGAACATATCTACTCCAGTTATACCCATGAGAACAGAGAAAATAACCACAAGGCAGGTCCATAGACCCATTGCAAGGTGTACTTGGGCATGGAGTCCACTTATCTTCTGCCCTTCATGAGCCCTGATTACAATTGGAAGAACATAATGGGATTCAGGTCCTGTGGTGTCTGTACCAACTCAGATTTTTTTATCTACTTCTTTAGGCACCATTATGCCGGCTAACTGGCTCTTGGTTCCACTGAGGAAAGGGTTGGGTAATATTTCTCATTTATGCTTTTAGTGGTGTTGCCTAGCCTTTCATCACTGAGTATTGGCAGACTTCCCATCAATCAATGTGCTTTAGGTCTGTGAACTGACTTTGCTTCAGAAATTGAATGAAGGATTGTGATTTTCCATTGCAGTGGCTGCTTTTGAACTTCAGCTTTCCTGCACTTGATTTCTTAAATAAGCTGTCCAAGTAAGGTCATGTCCTAAGCAGCTGACCATTTACCTCACCCGCTGGAACAGAGCACTGTGGTCTCTTGGTCACCACACAGATCCTTGCAGGTCAAGGCAGTCGAATTGCCATTCTTTCCCTGCTGCCCACAGAGTCAACTCCATTCTCCTCATGCTACTGCCTCCTCTCTGCTAATTCCAAATCCTGTTGTCCCCACTGATTCTTGGCATCCTGTTGGCAGTATCACCCACTGGTCATTTCTGACCTACAAAGGATACTTCCTACGAAGCTTCTCAAAAATGCCAGTGCCTCCTTCACCAGTGTGGTCTTTATGCTTTATGAAGGGGTCTCCTTCAGATTCTCTGACTGACCTCATATAGTCCATCCTTCAGTGGCCCTGCACTCTTCTGGAACCCTGCCAAAGACATTCAGGGAACTCCACCTCCTTCACTGCATGTCATCATCCTGTCCAACCTTCAGAAAACTATCCCAGCTATGAATGAGAAGGGGATTCAGATGCCCTCACCAGGACTTTCAAATCAATGGGGTGTACTCCTGTATTAATAAGTAAGTACTCTTCCACCCATCCTTATATTTGCCTTTTCCTTGATCCAATACCTGGGGCTTTACAATTGTCCATTTCCCCCTTCTTCCTGTCCACACTAACCAGATCTCACAACTCTTTTGATGTATAAGCTTTCTTCCTGGAGTATGGACCAATTTTCCCTCAGGCAAGCTGTGCTGAGAGTGGATCCTGATGTTCAGGTAAAGAGTGGTGGTTGGGGTGAGTCTACCTTCTCAGGCAAGGGCTTCAGTGAATCTAGCAGGAATGATGGATATGCATTTGTTGGCCTAGAGGCTCCAAAAGCATTGGATTTGCCAGGTCTCAGGCCATTCCAAGACAAAAATCACCTTTCAGGTCAATGATTTTTTATGACCTTTTATGACTCTGCATTCATTCTCCTTTGTATTTATTTTCTTTGTAATGTGGTTTTATGCTTGATTTCCCTCTGGCACACAAGGCTTAGTGGATGAATGTCTCTATGAACACTGACACTGAGGCTCCTTTGCTTCCACAACCTTCCTCACATTGACAGTTGGCAGACAGAGACCTGTGTCTTACTATTCCTGAAGGCTTCCAAAGTATTTGACAAAGATCTCCAAAATATTACCCTTGCCCCAATACCATGTAAGTGCTAGAGCTGCCACATAGCTGATGTTCTGCCTTCCACCTGCACCTTGTCCCCAGCTACCACAATTGGGATCCTTAGTGACTGAGCTGTTACTGTGTATTACTTATCTCCAGCAACAGATTCCATATTGCTGGATGACCCAGCTAGGAAATCCCACCCTGACAGTCTGCTTTCTAGGGCCACTTCAGAGACAATATTCCCTGAAGGCACAGTCTGAGCAAAGGTTAGAGTGCTGGGAAAGGCTTCTAGAAAGCAGCCCTGCAGGACAGAGGGAGTGGACAGGGAAGGAGAAAAATCTCCTATAGGGATTCTGTATTGGTCCAGGTTCTCTGAAGAAACAGAACCAATAGTGGTGGGGGGCACATATGTGCATCTCATAGAATTGACTCATAGGATCACAGACTAAAGAGTTTCACCATAGGTTGTAGGCAGGTTGGAGGGAGAGGCTCAGTGCAAAAAAGTGGAAGCCTCAGAACCTTTTGGGAGGCTAGTGGTGCAACCCCCAGTCCAAGGCCAAAGGCCTGAATGACCACTTGTGGAAGCCCCAAGTCAACAAGTGCAAAAGGAGAAGGAGAAGAGAGAGAGAAGGGGGTGGGGGAGGGAGGGAGGGAGAGAAATTGTCCTTTCGTTCACTTTCCTGTTGCATCCAGGTTCCTAGCCCATGGGATAGCACCTCCCATACAGTGAGGGTGGGTCTCCCCCTCAAGTTCACTGGCCTATCAGGAGATGCCCACACCCATGAAGTAACATCTTGCCAGTTCTCTAGGCCTCCCTCAGGCCAGCCAGTCAATGCCAGAATGAACCATCACACGTGCCTCATGGAATTTTCCTAACCACGCCCACTGGCCCTCACTCCCTCCCACAGGACATTCCAAGGTCCCTTGTGAAATGCGTCTCAGAACCTTCTGCCTGTGAAAGTAGAAGTCAGCATGGGCAGAGGGTGGCCCGCTGGTGCTGACTGTTACGCAGGACCTGTTACAAAATGGGGACTTCCTACAAGGTTGTACTTTCTTCTTCCCCTAATGCCCCAGCCTTTAAAAGCCTGCCAAAGCTGCCCGCCACAACCTGGCCTACATCTGTCCCTGACTGGTAACTGATGACTACTTCCTATTCCCTCCTATAGCCTATCTGAACCCTTCACACACCCTCTTTCTACCTATCGCCATATGAGACTAGGGCTATCCCTCCCCTATTTCCGCCTATAGCCCGTAAAACCTCACCGTTTCCTGCCCCAGCTGATGTTCTCTCCTCTGATAGAGACAGCTTCAGCAGTTTCTGCACAACAAAGGCCTGATAGAGTTTATGTGTTTCAGTCTCCTACCTGATACTGATTTCCCTGCACTTCTGAGGAGTGCAGGTTCCAATGAATAGGGGGTTCTTATTTTCCCCTCACACATACTTTGCAAGTGCTCTACCACTGGGCTGCACCCCCAGCCCATTTTTTATTTTTTTACCTTGAGACAGAGTCTCACTGTCACACAGGCTGCCTCTGGCCTTAAAAAGCGCTGGTGTTACAGGCGTGAGCCACCGTGCTGGGCATGAATAGGGGATTCTTTAAGATGTCAGAGGAGCCCTATAGCAGGAAGTGACAGAGCTCAGGGATTATCATTCATAGCATTATGAATGTGAGGCAGGATAGAACGACAAGGAAATGTGGGGGACATGGAAAAGGAAAGAGTTTTCACCCCAGTATCTGGTTTGCATTCCACCAGCTGATAGTTGAGAACTTTGACACTGCCAAGATGACTGCTGTGAGGATGGCCTGCAGAGAGACATTGTTTTTGAGAGACATTTTCAATAATGGAAATGTTAAAATAGCAATAAGCCATGCTTGGGGTCAAAATGTGTGTAACCTTTAAGTTTGGCCTTCCTCTCTGTCATTCTGCACTGCTTTGAGACATGCCCAGGGGCAACTCCTTTCTGATTCTTTTCTTAAACTGAACCAATGTATAATCTCATTTTGCTAAAGAGAAGTTCCTCCAGTAGAAAAACCTAAACAATGGAATTTCTTTTGATCTTATTGGCACCTCCACAGCCTATGACATGCCTTTCTAGGCTTATGTCACACGAGGCGCCCAGAGTTGGGCATCGAGGACTGACATTACACAGGACTTGCCATAGGTTAAATAAAACTAGAGGAACACCTGCACTGGTCTCTTTTGGCTTCTGGGCTTCAGTCTCCTAGTAAGCTCTCCCATGTGTCTTGAATGCCTATCTGTCTCCCTCTCTGAGTTCCTACATGCATTCTAAAATAAAATAAACAAAAAGCAGTCTGGGAGTACAGCTTAGTGGTGACGTGCCATGGGTTCAAAGTGTAGACTTAAACTATATAATCTTGTTTCACTTTCTCTGGCTCTCTATTTCGTTCTTCTCTGCCATGTAGCCAAGGACCTGGCTTTACCTGAGTGGAGGTCCAAACTAGGGCAACTCCTCAGCCTAAGTGGCCAAGCTGAGCTGTATCTCTCTGCTGTGCTGCCAGTGACAAACAGATCAAGATTCCTGAGACTTAAGATCCACAGGGTGGCACACACTTGTAATCCCAAAACATGGGAGCCCTAGGGAGCAGCATCTCAAATTCAAGAACAGCCTGAGCTACAAAATGAGACCATATCTAAAAAAAAAAAAAAAAAAAAAAAAAAAAAAAAAAAAAAAAAAAAAAAAAAAAAAAAAAAAAAAAAAAAAAAAAAAAAAAAAAAAAAAAAAAAAAAAAAAAAAAAAAAAAAAAAAAAAAAAAAAAAAAAAAAAAAAAAAAAAAAGACTCAGGTGCAGTGGTATATTCCTATAATCCCAAACCACTCAGGAGGTTGAGGCAGGACGATTGCCACAAGTTCGAGGACAGCCTGGGCAACATAGCGAGACCTTGTCTCAATCTCCATCTCCAAAAAAAAAAAAGATTCCAGGACTTGAATGTGTCTTCTGTAACAAGAATACACTTCATGTAAATTATTCTGGTAAAGTTAATCAAAATCGTCTAGAATATCTGTCCTACCTGGGAGACAATATGTCTATAATATCATTCTTTTGTGTTTTTATATTAGCATAGTATTTCAGTTTAGAAGCAGCCCAATATGCACACAAGGATAAAAGAATAAGAAATGAATAGAAGAAAGCAAAAGAAAAAGAATGAAGCACATTTGAATATTCTGTTTGTTAAGAATAATTACAAGGACCATGGTGACAGGAATGTGGGCAAACTCACATAGTTTCAAATTGCTACCTATAGTGTACATTGGTTGTATTTTTTCATAAAGCAGTTTAGCAGTGGATATCAAAAGCTATAAAAAAGCCAAGTGCTGTGACATACATCTGTAATCCCAGCAATTTGGGAGGATCATGAGTTCAAGGCCAGAGGCAGCCTACACAATTTAGGAAAACATTGTCTCAAAATAAAACAAAAAACAGTCTGGGGGTACAGCTTAGTGGTGACGTGCCATGGGTTCAATCCTTCATTACTGCAAAAAGAAAAAAAGAATTGTCTGTATCGAATGAAGCTGGGCTCAGTGACACATACCTATAATCCCAGCCACTCAAGAGGGTGGAGGCAGGAAGATTATGAGTTCAAGGCCAGAGGTAGACTGGATAATTTAGCAAGACCCTGTCTCAAAAAGGAAAAAGGAAAAAATGGGCTAGGGGTGCAGCTCAATGGTAAAGCACTGGTAAAGTATGGGTGAGGCCCTGGGTTCAAGTCTCAAGTACTGAAAAAAACCAACCAACCAAACAAACAAACAAACAAAACAAAACAAAAAAACCTGTACCAGATCCTCCAAGTGCCTTTCCCATATACCATCCACATTTACCTCTATACTCAGAGGTTAATTTCTGCTTAAACTTTTTTTTTTCCCCATGAAAACAAGCTCCGCTGCCACACAGGGCAAGCTGGGAGTGTGGGAGTGCCAGAGAGCTAATAAGCTCTGGAAGCATTCTTCAAACCATGATGATTGGGGAGTTGGTGGTTAATACCCCAACTCCCTTGCCCTTTTGGTTTAGAAAATTTGACAGTATGTTCTGTTTTGCCTCCAAAGATCCCCCGTGGGATTGACGTCCAATTGCCCACGTGGTATTCCGTGGCTAATAAACCCTTTACTGGCTTCCTTTCTTCCCCTTTCTCCCTTCCCCACTCCTTTTCCAGTGTTTCCCAGCAGCGCCTCCCACATAAAATACTTGTGTACAAATCTTCATCTCCGGATTTGCTGCTGGGAAAATCTGGATGGAGATAACAGTGATACCTCCACTTCCCAATCATTCCCCTTCTGAGTATTTATTCAAAGAAAATAATCCTTAAAAGGAAGGAGGAGTTATATCCAAAAAAAGATATTACAATATTTTCCTGTAATAGGAAAACTGAAATAATTGAAATGTCCAGCAAAGATCCATCCAGTCATTGTTTCAATCCCATTGATTTTATATCTGTGGCGTTCTGGGCATGCTGGCACTTGAGACAACAAATGGAAGCCTGTACAATTGGATAGAAAAGGAGAGACAGACAGGAAGAGAACAAAATCTGAATGTAGGCAGCAGCGGGGGGAGAAAGAGTAGAGAGGGATTTATTAGAAGGCAGGCATCAATAGAAAAAATAAACCCATTAGCTTTGGAAGGTAAAGGATACAGAGATGTTGAAGAGAACTTCCTGCTTGTGGTGGGGGTGACTGAGTAATGTCATTAATTGGAATGGAGAATTCAAGAGAAGAAGCAGGTCTGGAAGATAGGTCTTAAATTCAGACTTGAATATACTGAGTTTAAGAAGCTTTAGTACATGGTTTTAACATTACTTGACTTCTAGGGGCCATACTCTTTGACAATAAGATAGGGCCCCAGGACCTCTGAAGTTTCATGCAAAAGGAACAACAACAACAAAAATCTAACTATTGCAGCCTTAAGGAAGATATGTGGTCTTTTGCTGCTGCTGGGGACCCCAGGGCCTTATGTAGACTATGCATACGAGCTACCTCTGAGCCACACTCCCAATCCATAGGATTTCTTAAAGCATCATTCCAGGCATTTATCCACCACCCCCCCACACACACACACACATACAGAAATAATGCCAGAACTCTTCTATGACGATGGTGCCATCCTCTCAAGTTTCCATGGTCACAAAAGGAAGGCCCCTTCTCTCATCCCACACTCCCTCACCATGATGCTTCTGTTTCTCTTCCTTTTCCCTTTGCCACCCACCCCCTCCCATGTGCCACTGACTTGTCTCACAACTGAAAGACCAGCAAGCCTTCAAATCTCAACACTTGTCCATTTGCAGCCTTGGAGGGTGAAGAGTACAGGGTCTTGAGGGAGTCAGTGGGAATGCATCTCCCCCATAGAAGGAATTGATGCCACTTCCCGGGAAGAGTAGTTTATTGCTGTCTTGACTGTCTCTACTGCTTGACATTTTGTGGAAACATGGGAAAGTGGTCAGAGAGAGAAATGAGCACAGCATAAAGGTACCACTTGTGTCTGCCCCACTTTGGCTGTCTCCAGAATCCCTTTCCTGTTCTCCTGAGCAGTTGAGCCCCAGTTTGCCCAAGACCCATAGTCAATTTCCTCTCCTTTGTGGGACATGATAAGGTAGGTAAATTTAAAGTCTTCATCTAGTCAAACATGGTGATGCGTGCCTGTAATCCTAGCACTTGGGAGGTGGAAGCTGGAGGATAATGAGTTCAAGGCCAGTCTGGGCTACATAAAGAGAACCTGTGTCAAAGAAAAAAAAATCTTCCACTGTAATGAAGTTTTGGGGCATTCTATCATACACCATACTTTGGACTTCACATAGCAGAAAATCTGAATAAAATGTATTCACTCCAAGTGATTCTGGTGCAGTTTCTCTGCAATCCCTCAGCTATGGCTGTCATTGAATGCTGTTTTTGTCCTCTGAAGTAGCAGATTATGGAAACCAATCTTTTATAGAAAGGTGTAGACTCCTTAAAGAAAGGTACCAATGAACATGTTTCCTGACATGGCAAAAGGGACTCTGTGGGTGTGGTTACATTAGAGACTTTGAGATGGGGAGATCATCCAAGTAGACCCAAAGTAATGACATGGATCCTTTAAAAATTGGAAGAGGGAGATGAAAGGTCAGAATCAAAAAGATAATGTGAAAAAGGTCAGAGTGATGCAACTGCTGGAAGGGGCCTGTGTCAGTCAGCTTTTGGTCACTGCGGAAAACTACCTGAGATGATCAACTTAGTAGGGAAGAAGGTTTATTCTGGTTCACAGTTTCAGAGGTTTCAGGTATGGTTACTTGTCCCGGCTACTTTGGGCCTGTAGCAGTTCAGTCCATGGTAGTGGGAACACATGGCAGAGGAGGTCTGATTGGCTCATAAAGGAAAGAAAGGAAAGGAGGGCATCCAACTATCCCATTCAAGGCCACACCCCCAGTGACCTAACTTCCTTTCTAGGCCCCACCTCCTAAAGGCTCCACCACCTCCCAACAGCACCATGCTGGGGACCAAGACTTGAACACATGAGCCTTCAGGGGGCATTCAATATCCAAACCATAGTGGGGCCCGAAGCTGAGGAATGCAGACAGATTCTAGAAAATGGGAAAGGGAAGGATCAGATTCTCCTTCTGAGCATCCAGAAGGAATCAACTCTGTGGACACTCTTATTTTATGCTACAAGAATTTCTGTTTTACTTTTTTTCTTTCTTTCTTTTCTTTTTTCTCCCCTTTCTACCTTCCTTCTTTCTTTCCTTCTTGTTTTGTTTTGAACCATAAAGTTTGTGGTAATTGGTTACAGCAGCTATAGGAAACTAATCCAGTATGTATTCCTGCTGAAGTCATGGAACTGGAGTGGCTAAGTCCCTGTAAAGAGAGCTACAGCCCTATCTACCAGCCCTCTTCTGCCTCCATCTGAGCCTTGGGAACTGCTCCCTTTCTTTGCACCATCAGATATTGAATGGAGAATTTCTCCACTGATGTGAACTCAGTGTGCTTCACCTAGTTTTATTGAGTTTTAGAAATCTTGTCCAAACTTAGTAAATTATTTTGCCTTTAAATTCTTTTTAATGATCCTTTTTAAGTGCACCAACTATTTCCTACTAGGACACTGATGGCTGTAGGGAAAATTGGGAAGAAATTGCAAAAACTCCCAAACTGGAAAAACGGCTTTTGAATATCTGGTTTGTAAATTACAAATCTAG
>VMDO01038799.1:0-13326 GCA_007922755.1 Pedetes capensis
TCTATTCTTTGGTTCATATTTAACTTGTTGTATTCATGAATTCCCTTCATGTTTTTTATCCATTCTTTTGGTCTTTCATTTGGGCTTGTTTTCCTTCTCCTGTGTGTGGTATTTCATTAAATATCTGCAGTGCTGCCTTGCTTGTCATGAATCACTTAAACGTATCAATATCATGGAATGTCTTGAAATTTCTAAATATTTTAAAAGATATATTTACTGAGTAAAGTAATCTTTCTTGGCACTTACTCTTTTTCTAGACTTGAATGACTTTTGACCATGTTTTCCTTGCCTTTAAAGTTATCGGAAGTCAGCTGCTATTCTAATGGCTTTGCCATTACAAGTGAGTTGACATTTCTCTCTTTCAGCCTTTAAAATTATTTCTTTGCTCTCTATATTTAGCATTCCAATTATAATATGTCATGGAAAGGATTTGTTCTGGTATACTCTACTTGGAGTTCTGGGTGCTTCTGTGGAATATATGTCTATTTCCTCCTTTAGGTTTAGGAAGTTTTCAGCTATTATTTCACTGAAAAGATTTTGTAACCCCTAGTGTTGTTTTCAGTTCCCTCTTGAACACCCTGAATTTGTAGGTTGCATATCTTCATTTGTTCAAAGATCTCTTGAAAGTATTGGTCATAATGCCTCATCTTCCTATCTTTCTTGACATCTGAATAGAAAGGAACTTCAACTTTTCTTCAGTATCAGAAATACTATTTTCAGATTTGTCCAATCTGGTTACCAAAGAGTATACTGTAATTTTAAGTTGATGTACTTTGTTTTGTAATTCCAACATTATTGTTTGATTCTTTTTTCGAGCTCTCAATTTTTTACTGAAGTTTTCTTCTATGTTGGACACATATTTGTCCAGTGTTTTAACTGCTCTTATCAGCTTTATTTTGATATCTTTAAGGTTTTTCACCATATTTATAAGCAGACTCAAATTATTTTTCTGTCATATCTAAAATTTGGGTTAACTTAAAATCATCTACTGAAGAGTTTTGTTCAAGCAAAGCATCCTCTGCAGCCTGATGTTTCCTTTTTCATGTGATTTTAGGTTGATCTTTTCTCATTGCATGGTCTGCATAATACTGCATGGAGTTGCCCTTAGTATAATACCTTCTTTTGGGATTTTTGAACTCTGGTTTTACTCAAATGATAGAAAGGCATTTGCTGCCAGAATAATAGCTTCATCCATTCTCACCGTTATAGTTTTGGTTATTCTTGCTTAAGGTCTAGTGTTCTTTAAGGAAATACCTTTTCCTTATATTTAATATTTGTATATCTTTGGCTCTGCAAACTTTTCAAGAGGTCTAACAAATGCAAGAGTGGGAGAAATCCTATTTCAGTTTTGACAAATAAATTGGGGAGATATTGGTTGACTATGGTAAACTAAACCAAATACTAGTTGGGAATTATAATTATTGATGTTGGTGGCAAAAAGCTTCAAAGTGTACAAATGTAGAGGGAGAGGTAAAGTAGTATGTAGGAAGCTAGAAAGTGTCCATAGGAATTAACCAAATCAGCAGTGGCATGCACAAAAAATATAAATACAAACACACAGAGACACAAAAGGAAAACAAACAAAAAACAAGAATCACTCAACATATAATATCCACACCCACAAAAACCAGAACCATTCAGCTTGTACTGATTAATTCCACCTCTGTAACAGTCATTCTGTTCCTTATGACTTCCAGCTATTTTCCAGATGTCAAAAAGCTGTCCCAGTCCTTTCTTCCCTCCTCTGCTTCTGCTCAGATCTCAGAGAGTATGTGTGCCCTACAGATCCCTCTACCTGCTTGTGAGGCAATCCATTTCCGTTCCTACTGACCCATGAACTGTCAAGATCTCCACTGAGTCCCCAGATGTAGCGCCCTCAGTGGTCATTCACTCTGGTGTTGTCTGCTGCAAATGTGCATGCACTACTGCTCTCCTGGGTAATCACAGGCTACAAAGCTGAGCCAGTTTTGCCTGTGGCTCAGATTGTGGGTGTTTGGATTTTGTAACCCAGCACGGTCCCAGACAGTTTTTCAGGCTTATGGGGGACATGCTGCATAGTGCCTTAAACAAAGACCTGCCTCCTGGTGGTTTCAAGTTGTTGGAACATGCTCAGTAGCCCACAATTTCTCAAGGCTGCAGACAGCTTGCCTCCAAGATTGTTTAATTGAATGGGATTAATTGAGAGCACTCCCTATGTCTACTAGGAGCTTTTTCAGTGTTCCAGTACCTCCTGAATACTCCCTCTTCTCAGAATCCTGATGCTAGGGTTGAGGTTTGTTTACTTAAAAAAGCAGTGCCTCATTCTCCCCCACAGGCTTTGATGGCATGTTTCTGCAGCTCTAGTTCTGAGGTCTGCCTCAGACTTTCACTGATCTGCTTTGTTTTTTGGGGGTAATCCCAATTACTTGTACAGGAGTCCATATTTCCCCATTTGGGCAGGTCCCACTGGACCACCGGTCTTCTTCCACAAAGCACCTCTCATGAAGAGATCACACAGGAGATATTATCCATATCAGCTGAAACAATCTGGTCCACAAATTAGCTCCTGATTGTTGTTGTTGTTGTTGTTAGGTGCCGTCGAGTCGGTATCCGACTCATAGCGACCCTCATAGGGTTTTCAATGGCTGAGTGCTCCGGGATTGCCTTGGGAGTGGATTGCCAGGCCCTTCTCCCATTTTTGCAGTGCTTGGAATTGAACTCGGGGCCTCAGAGACTGCAGTGCAGTGCTCTACCCACTGAGCTAAATCCCAGCCCCTAGCTCCTGATAGTTTATTGTAAAGATTTTATTTTATGCATGTTGGGCTCTGTGCCCCAACTCTTTCACATGAATAGAAGTTCACCCCACACTCAGTTTCTTGCTTGGAGTAGGTGACTCTGATGTGGCAGACTGATGGTTCCTTTTCTTCTCTGTTGTGTAAATTTTGATCTGGTGTTGTAGCACAGTCTGTTTCCTATTAGTTAAGATGCTCTCTAGTATTCCTCTGTTCTGAGTTGAGATCTTGGAGACTACCACTAACTCTTCTTTCTTCCCAAGTTAAAGTGAGTTAAAGTGTGGCTGATTTCAGTCCTCCATTTTAACAGAGACCTCTCTCCTTAATTTTTAAATGATAGCTTTTTTTTGGTATAAAATTCTTGGTTGGCAACATTTTTTCTTTCAGTAGATATGTATATCATCCTAGTCTTTCTGGTCTGCAAGGTTACTACTAATAAATACATCAATGGTCTCCTTTGGGTTTCCTTGTATGTGACAAGCTGTTTTTTGTCATGTTAGTTTCAAAATTCTCCTTGTCTTTGATACTTGATGATTTGATTGTAATGTTTTTATCAGGGAGATGTTGGGAGCATAGGTAAGTGGTTTGGAGCATGGTTCTGGGAATCTGGCAGCAAGATCTCAGTCCCTGTATTTAGTGTGTACAAGAATTTTCCCCAATATGGAAGTCATGGTAGAGAGTATAGAATAAGTTTATTAAAGATAGTACATCCTTAAGGAATAATTACAAGGAAAACTGAGGAACTTGGAGAAATTTAGGTAAACCTGCAAAGGAAATTGGAAAAGTCTACATTCCTCAGGTGAATTACCATAAGGATATTTGTATTCACCAGGGGAAGACAAAGGAGCCAGAGAACATAAGAAGGAAACAGTTTCTAGAAGAAAAGTTGCCTTTTCTAGAGAAAAATTGTGGGCCCAGGAGGAAAGAAATGCCCATGGTCATTGGAGAGAGAAAAGCAGAGAAGAAGAAAAAAAGAGAGGATAAGGGAAATGAAAAAAGAGAGGGTGGGTACATGTTCCCTTTAGTTTTATTCAAAGTAGGAAAGGCCCAGACTGACATCAGCCCTGGGTGGCCAGCTCTGGGAACCTAGTGTGATGTGTGCCTAGGGTCTTTGTTTTGTAAATGGCTCAAGAGGTTGGGTAAGGTGTGGAATCCATTTGTAAATGTCCTTCCAATGTCCTCAGAGACTCATGTGTTTTCTTCTTCATGGTGGAACTGCAGGAGCCATTTTCAGTCCAATTTTCCTCCATATTGCCTGCTAATGCTTAACCTAGCTATTTAACAATGTATCTCAATATTAAATTCTTCAAAGTTATTTTAGCATAGTTCTTTATCTCATCATCTTTTGTGTTGCTGAAAGTTTTTAAATGATTGTAGGTTTCTTCTAAATGTATTAACATGTATATATCATGGTTAAAACAGTATTTATGTGAGGGATGAGAGCTAGTATTTCCCAATCCTCTATTTTTCTGATATCACTCCCCTAGGGTGTTATACTTTAAATTGTACAATAAATGTAAGCATGCAAATAATTTGAAGAGAAAGATTTTAAAAACAGTGAATGGCTTAACTTTAAGTGGAAATTGTGATCAGTAATCAATCATGGAATTATATATTGTGTGATACATGAAGGATAATGTATTCTACACAATCTATACAACATCACTTTAAATATTCTATTCTATTTGCCTTCATCATTTTTTTGCAGTACTGGTGGGTTGAAACCAGGGCCTCATACATGTTGGACAACTGCTCTATTAATAAACTGTACCCCAGCCCTCTTTTTATTTATTTATTTTTTATTTTGAGGCAGGTTCTGGCTAAGTTGCACAGGCTGATTCTGGCCTCAAACCTGTGATCCTCCTACCTCAGTATCTTATGTTGCTGGGATTACTGGAATGTATCAGAGTGTCTGACTTTTTCAGAATTTAAATTTTATATCTCAGATAATGTGTGCTCATTTTTGGTTCAGAAAATACATATTAGTAACATTAGAGTATTTGAGAATACTATTAAGTGTAGATTCTTAAGTTTAAAGGAAGACATATACACATTCAGGAAGACTACGATAAAATTAATATGGATTAGTGATTTTTAGTTTTGTATCAGTTCTAATGTCCCCACTATAATTTGCTCTAAAGGACAAATATTCCCATATAATTCACCTATTAGATATACTGCATAGTTATGGCAGAAATTTCACCAACTTGACCAGGTCTGGCCCTCTATAATCAGTGTTGTTCATAAATGTGGCACCTGAAGATAAGGCACTCATGTTCAGATGTATAAGGAAAGAAGGATGTTATTAGGATCTATAATCTAGACACGATATATTTTTGTCAACTCAATATTTAATTTATATTGAGGATTTCTGAAGAGCTATGATATAGATGATTATGTGTAATTTATCTTCAAAGATATGTCCACAAAGTGGTTGCACCAATTTACACTCTGACAAGTAGCATCTGAAAATTTTTCCATATCCTACTCAATATTTGGTCCAATCAGACTTGATATTTTTTGCCAATTTAATGGAAAATAGTGCTTTATTTTCACATTAATCTCTATTTTCTTAATTCCTAATGATTATTCAGTTTTTTTCTAGAGTGAGCTGCCATATCTCCTTTTCCTGTTTTGGGGTCTTATTGATTTCTATGAATTCCTTATATATTCTGACTGCTAGATCACACATATTTCCCATCAGTATCAGACTTCTGTTTTAACTTTGTTTATTTTGGTTTCTAATGTTATGCCGATACTTATTATAATTAATAATACATTTTAATAGCAGAAATTGATGGGTTTCAGTATGACATTTACACACATGCTTATTTTGTGCCTTAGTCATGTCCACCTTCCCTTTTGCTCTCTCTTGCCCTCCTCTCCTTTTTCATTCCCTCTGAGTTCGCTCCCTCCATTCTCCTTCCCTGAAATCCCCTCTTCTGCTTTTTTTGTCTTTTTTCATTTTTCGACATGTGACAGAAAAACATACAATATTTTTATTTATGTGTCTGACTTATTTTCTTTAACATGATGCCTCTAGTTCTATCACTTTTTCTGCAAATGACATAACTTCATTTTTCTATATGGCTAGATAATATTCCATTGCATATATATACTATAGTTTTTATTCATTCATCAGTTGATGGCCATGCATGCTGATTCCATACCTTAGCTATTGTGAATAGAACAATAATAAATGTGGGCAAGCAAGTATCTGTTTTGTGTACCAACTTCATTTCCTTTGATTATATATCCAGGAGTTGGATTTCTGGATCATATGGTAATTCTATTTTAAGTTTTCTAGGAACTTTCATACTGTTTTTCATAGTACCTGTACTAACATACAATACTAATAACGATTTATGAGCGTTCCTTTTTCTTTATTCCTGAGCCAGTATTTTTATTTTATTTTATTCTTTCATAGTAGCCATTCTGAGTGGGGTGATATGGAGTTTTAATGTTTTGATTTACATTTCCCTGATGGCTGAACATACTGAACATTTTTCATATATTTATTGGCCAAAGTTTAAAAATTTTTGCAGTAAGATTTGTATGTTTGGTCTTATATAATAAATCCTTCCTTAATCCATGTATCAGAGGTAAGAAAAATATGACAATGTGGATCACCTACAGGCAGCAAACTGTTTATGAATAGTCGATGATTTGTAATGATTTTGGTACATTTTTAAAGATTCTGAAAGTATATGAAAGAAAATGTACTAGACATATAATGCTTAAATGATTTGCTACTTATCTCTTTGGAGAAACTTTGCTTACTCCTGCAAAATATTTCCCAAATATGTTTTATAATGGTTTTAATTAATTTAATATGTAAATTCCTAAAGTTGCTATAATTTATTTTGAGTTATAATATATAAAAGAAATCTGTTTTTTAAATGGGGAGCCCCTAACCCTAATGCAATTTGTTGCTTGATCTATACATCTCTTTTGACTTGTAATAACATTTCTTACATATACTTATAAATCAGAGTCTATTTCTAATACTTTATTTTATTCCATTGGCTTGTTTCCCCATTCTTTTAGCAAAATAACAGTTCTAATTACTATAGTCTCATAATAAATCTTGACTTATAGTAGAACCATTCTTCTACATATGTTATTACTTTCCACAATTATTATGGATATTTTGGGCCTCCATTCATCCTTATTAGCATGTTTACAGCTAGTAAGTATAGTTCCATGAAAACTCCTTTTAGGAGTTTGATTGGAACAGTATTATATTTAAAGAACTGTTGGTATTAGGTACTACTGAGTCAGGTCCAACTCAAAGAGAAGCTCACAGGGTTTTCAATGGCTGATTGTTTCACGTTTGTGATTGCTAAGTCTTTTTTCCATTTTTGTGGTGCTGGGGATTGAACCTGGGTCTTCAGAGTGCAGAGCAGCACTCTATCAACTGAGCTAAACTCCAACCCCTTTTAAAGAAATATTTGGGGAATAGTAATATCTTCATAACATAGTATCTGCCAAATTTATTTCTAAGAATACTATATCTTCTGTATTTCTGCTAAACTGGGATATATTTTACTACTATAATAATTAATAATTAGTCATTGATGATTTACTGTATGGTTATTGACTCTTGTTCATTGTGTTTTTGACATTTTTTCAGATAAATTATTCATAGAAATATATCTGTATATTCTTAAATTTGCATGCCAAAATAATTTCAACCCTAAATAACAAATTTTTCTTATTCCACAAATTCTTATTTGTTCTGGTACTCATATGCATTATTTATTCTATTAAAATGTTATGTATTAATAATATTAGCAGGAATCCATTTGCTATTCTGATTTTCATAGGCATAATCAAATTTTACCATTAGATATAATGTTGGGTATAAAAATTGGATAGATTGTGAAAATTTCTTCCATTCATAATTAAACATATCTATTTAGGTATTCTTTATGGGAGATTGTTCTATTTTGTGAAACCATTATGGGTAGTTTATTTCATTAGTTAACTCCTTTTCATAGCACTAGGTTCCCTACTTGCTGTGGAATTTATTTTAGGTAGGTCTTTTTGGTAAACCTGTCAACTGCTGTCTTGATTTGTTATAATCCTTTCATGTTAAGGGAGTTTATATTTGATTCTACCAAGGACATCTAGATTCTCAGTTCAAAACCTGATCTCAAGTATTTCATTGAAGATCTTTCATATTTGAGAAAGAATTAAAGAATTCTAGAGAAGATGATTTTTTTTTTCGGTACTGGGGGTCAAACCCAGGGCTTTGCGCTTGCATGCTCAGCAAGTGCTGGATCACTGAGCTACACCCCCAGCCCATTTTTTTACTTTTTGAGACAGGGTCTCGCTAAGTTACACAGACTCCCTCTGGTCTCCAACTTGCGATTCCCCTGCCTCCACCTCCCGAGCCGCTATAATTACAGGTGTGCACCAACGCGCCCGGCTCAGGAGATGATGTTTTTATGTTTCCTTCCTCTTCCAGCAACAGATTGTCAGTGGTGATAGTCACCTGAATTGACTCCAGAAGGCTAGAGCAATGCTGCGAAGAGGTGTGAGAGTCCATAATTCAGATACCCAGCTTCAATGTCCAGTGAGCATGGGGGATAGTTCTAGTCTCTGTTAACCTGTAGGAGTTGAGCTCTGTACCATCTATTTCTGCTTATGATTTCAGAGATCAATTAAAGAGATTGAGCCCCTCCTTATCAAGCTGTATTTCTGTTTAATTTTCTGGTCCAATGATGTTTATGTTATTTTTGAGCATGATTTTGTCACTTGAAAATATTTTTAAGTTATTTGTTACCAGTGTTGGATTAGGGTTTATCTCAGTTGGTAGAGCGCCACTCTGCAGTCTCCAAGGTCCCGGGATAGGCTCCCAGTACCACAAAAATAGGAAAAAGACTTGACAATGCACTCCCCCTGGAAATCCTGAAACAATCAGGCTTTGAAAACCCTGTGAGGGTCACTATGAGTCGGACAGGACTCGATGGCACCTAAGAACAACAGCAACTACAACTGCCATTGTTATGTGTTTGGACAGAAAGTGATTTTTTTAAAGGTTTTTCAGCATTTAATAATGAAAAATTTCAAACTTATAGTAAATTTGAAAAAAATATGCATGTTCCTACACTTACCACCTTTGTTGTTGTTGTTGTTAGGTGCCGTCGAGTCGGTATCCGACTCATAGCGACCCTCTGTACAACAGGGGAAACACTATTGTCAGTGCTTCTCTGCTGTGCATAGGGTTTTCAATGGCAGATTGGTTTTTGGGAGGGGGTGGCCAGGTCCTTTTCCCAAGCCTACAGCTTCTGGTGGGCTGGGATTTAGCTCAGTGGGTAGAGCGCTGCGCTGCAGTCTCTGAGGCCCCGCGTTCAATTCCCAGCACCACAAAAATGGGAGAAGGGCCTGGCAATCCACTCCCAAGGCAATCCCGAAGCACTCAGCCATTGAAAACCCTATGAGGGTCGCTATGAGTCGGATACCGACTCGATGGCACCTAACAACAACAACAGCTTCTGGTGTTCCCAGGTGGTCTCCCATCCAGGTACTAACCAGGCCCAACCCTGCTTAGCTTCTGAGATCTGACGGGATTGGATGTCACAAGGCTAAGGCTGCACTTACCACCTAGATGTTACTATTACCAAATTAATAGCTTTATCACATATCTCCACCTCTCCATTTTTCTATCCACTTGAACTAACCAGTTTTCTGTTGTTGTGACAAGCTACTTGAAATAACTTGAAGGGATGATTGGGTTACTTTAGCCCACAGTTTCAGAGGTTTCTTCCGTTCATGGTCATCCTGGTCATTCTGGGGCCTGTAATGAGGTCATATATCATGGTAGTGAGAATATGTGACAAAGAAGGCTGCTCACTTCATGATGATCAGGAAGCAAAGCAGAGCAGGAAGTGGTCAGGTTCCAATATGTAATTCAAAGGCATACTCCAAGACCATTAGCTTCCTTCTTTCCATAAGCCCCCACCTACTAAAGGTTTTATCATCTCTCAATAGGTCCATTAGCTAAGAACCAGTTCTTTAACACATGAGCATTTGGGGACCAGTTCAGATCCAAATTATAAAGCTATCCATCATCTTATATTGTAGATATCAGTACTCTTTGTGGAATGTGGGATTTTTACATGAACTCAGCACCAAATTGAACAGATGTCTTGAAGAAAGCACAGACATTTAATTTTTTTATTCCACTATTAACCACACTTTGTTACAAATCTTTCAGTATTATTTTCAAGATTACTACCCTGTAAAGTATATGCTTCAGGAAATGGTGTACTGTTCTTTGACAAAACTTTATTTTTGTCATGATCAATTTCAATTCTGACTTCACAACCTAAATTTTTAGTGATCTATTTTTTTTCCAGTTTTTGTAGTATTGATAGGCTGAATTTAGTGATCTTCCTAACTTTGTTTCCTGAGGAATTTCATTCTTTGATTGGCTTGACAACTATGTCTTTCCTGTAGTACACTGATATGAATGCTCAAAAAATGCTAAATGGAGATGATATCCACTTTATTTTTAATAGGATGAAATTATATAATTTATAAAATGGTTGTTTTTCATGTAGGAAGTCTAGCAAGTATTAAACACCACATAGTGGGTAAGTTTGTGATTTCTTTTGAGATGATTGTTATGATGGACAATAAGATGGTATGTATGAACGATATATGTGAATGGCCTTGCAGAGGGATCCATGGAAAAAATCAATAAGAATATTTAGGTAATGATATAGATTATGCTAGAGAGGGGAAGGAAGGAAAAAAGGAAGGAAAGTGGAAAGGAAGGGAAAGACAGGGAGAGAGGCAGTGAGGGAGATTTTGCTTTATATTAGGCCATTTGGAATGATTTAGCCAATGTTCCACATACAAATTATGGTAAGGATCTTGTTTATTTGTCAAATTTAGATAAGGTACTGCTTTACAGATGCAAAAGTAAATTATAAAATATGTAAACAAACACCTTTTATTGGAGATATTTCTACCATTACATTACATAGCACATCATCTCATAATAATCAAAGCAAAGGGATTGGTGATGGAAACTAACATGTAATTAGTGAATATTAGCAGCTAGGCAATGTAATACTAAGATCACCTTCCTGAAGGTCCTTTTTCAGTTTATGAAAGATCATACTATCTCTTCTAATATATCAGATCTTCAGTCATTATCCTGGGTCTTTTGTATATTTACAAGTCTCCAATTTCAAGTCTGAAAGTTGCATCAAATATAGTATATCTAAAAGTCTATTCTCTAGCCAGGATCCAGTGTTCCTGTGAAAATGTAATTCAGATCATGTTATTCCTCTAAGTTTTTACACTGACCTACATTGTTCTATATGATCTTGCCCCAGGTTATCTTTCTGATCTCTACTCCTAGCACACTTTTTGTTCTTTGACCTCAAGGTATACAGACTTTGATGTGCCTTAAATAAACCAAGCAGGACCTTATCTTAGGATTTTGAAATTGTAGTTTTATCTGTCCAGAAATTTCTTCCCTAGACATTTCCATCATTCACTCCCTCTTTTCATTTAGATCTCTGCTGAAGAGATCTGGCAAGTACTCACAAAGACTTTCCTTGCCCATTATGTATTCTCTCATCCTGATTTATTTCTTCATAGATTATACTAAACTCATATTTCAAAATCATCTACCTCATCTATTTTTTTTTATTGCAGGGCTTTCCGCCCACTTGGGAGACCACTTGGGAGGACCAAATCATCTTGTGGGAGGGATGATATTCACCCCCCCATGTCTGTAGTAGGTCTGCCATGCACGGCGATTGCGCTCAAAACTGTTCTTATTGTGTCTAATTGTCCCACAAGACTCTGCCAAAAAGGAGCACTCTGTCCCCGTGGGGCTCAGCCGCCTCCGCAGACCTCACCTTTCTCCACAGTGCAGTGGGATGACTCAATAAAAAAATATCCACGATAGCAGCCATATTCCCTCCATGCTATAGGCTTTGGGCTGGAAATCTCTGATTTGGGGAATTGGCGCCCAAACTGGATGGGACAGGGAGAACCCCACGGAGGACCGCACAGGCTCCACTGCTTCTCAAACAATACAATAGACACAGAATATTTCATGGAACCATCTCTTTGGTCACCAAGGACATTGTGGGGCAATCCTCCATTTTCTATGTAACCAGCAAAATCTCTATAGACTAAGACAGACTGCTCCTGCAGATTGTGTGAAAACACTGCCACCCTGAGTTCTGGAGGGAGCACTGCTTCCTGCAGTATCAACTTCACCCGGTTGAACTGGGTGCCCACAGTGCAGATTCCACCTGCAAGAACATAAAAGGGTTTTTTATTTTCTTTTTGTATGGGGATTTGAATCCAGGGTCTTATGCCTGCTTGCTTTGTAGGTGCTGGACTGCAGCGCTGCACCCACAGCCCATATTTTTTATACTTTTTGAGATAGGGGCTTGGTGGGTTGCACAAACTGCCTCTGATCTTGGGCTTATGGTCCTCCTGCCTCCGCCCCCCAAGCCACTGGGATAGCAGGCATGCACCACCACACCTGACTAGAAGTGTTTTTATATGTGTGTGTGAGCATGTATGCATGGTTTTGTTTTTGTTTTTGTTTTGATTTTGTTTTTTGTTTCTTGGGTTTTGTTGTTGTTGTTGTTGTTGTTGTTATTGTTGTTTGTTTTTGTTGTTTTGTACGGCGGTTTGAAACCAGAATCTTGCACCTATTCACTTTGTAGGTGCTGGACCGCAGTGCTGCGCCCCCAGCCTATATTTTTTCTACGTTTTGAGACAGGGTCTCACTGGGTTGCGCAGGCTGCCTGTGATCTTGGGCTTGCAATCATCCTGCCTCCACCCCCCCAGGCCGCTGAGATTGCAGGTGTATACGACCGCAGCTGACTACAAGCTATTTTATACATGGGTGGGAGCGTGTATGCGGGAGGTTTTGTATTTTCTATTTTTATTTCTATTTTCTTCCTTTCTTGTTGTATTCTCTTCCCTCTTTCTATTCTCCTTCTGTTTTTCTTATGTTATATATGCGTCCTTGTATTAATTATTTTACCGTCAGAGCCCCCACATGTCTGTCAGTTTGCCACACTGTGGGGGCTTGCATGTTGCAATGAGGCTGAGAGCTCTGCCACTGTAACCTCGGACATGAGCAAGGTTACCCATGGTGGGCAGGTTTTCAGCTGAGCTTCCAGACTAAGACAGACTAGGGAGTAGGACCTGGCAAGCCACTCCCGAAACAAGTAGCCACTGAAAACCCTATGGATACCAAAGAAAAACTGTCAGATATAGTGCTGGAAAATGGGGCCTCCAGGTTGGAAGGCACTCAAAAGATTACTGGGGAAGGGTTTCCTCCTCCAAGTAGAGACTACCGTGGTGACGGAAATGGAGTAAAGCCCCAGGGTGCTCAACCTGCTGTTGTGCCACGACTCAAAATGAGGAGAAACAACTGTAAACACCCACTAATAATTGGAACATGGGATGTATGTAGTATGAATCTAGGAAAATTAGGAATTGTTAAAAGAGAAATGGAGCACATAAACATTGACATTCTAGGCATCCGTGAGCTAAAATGGACTGG